>JAIPRL010000356.1:0-151865 GCA_025469235.1 Pemphigus obesinymphae
AATCACATATAGTGGTTAAATACGTGTAGATGTTAAATTATTTTTTTTGAAATTTTTACTTCAATATACAATCATAATTTTTAAAAAAAACATGAAAAAGTGTCCGAAGTCACCCCATTTTACGGTATTTGATAGATCTTATTAATGTGAATCAATTGATGTAGGTTAGGTATTTTTTTTTTATTCAAAATGTTCAAAATAGCACATGAAAATGTATCTAAATTTCATTATCATTGGTTTTCGAACAATATCTTTTTAGAGATTTAACCGCCTGATTTATACTAAACAATATTTCAAAAACCTTTATTTTGACAAGAACAATTATTAATTTTAAAATAAATAACATAAAACTTTCTAAAGTTATGATTTTTACGAATATATTAAAATGTATATAATAAAATAATGTGGTATTCTAACATATAGTGATTGAAAGTAATGTCAACTTTTTATTCTATTTAATTAGTACCTACACAATTTAATTAATTATACTAAAGTTATTTAATGAGTTTATTACCCAATTTTTGATACCACAACTGTTGGGGAGATATAGATGAAAAATTAATATTCTAAAATTGATATAATAAAATAATATGATTTTTTGACATAATTTTATGTTTGAAAATAATGATAATTTTTAATTTTATATGAACAAAACATACAATTTAATTTAGTCAACTATGATAGTTTAAAATTGTTATCATAAAATGTATTATGAAATAACAAGTTCGGGAAATAAACATAAAAACATGAGTTTATATTTCTTTCTCGAAAAATCCATTCAAATAAATAATGAAAGCCTTTTTTTTAAGTCCACGCTCATTTTCTCATCATCCGTTAGTAGTTTTATATCTATGGGGCTTACTAGAGTATAGTGTAATTCTACTTATTGTTTTAAATTGTAAAAGTATGAAAAGTGTACTGGTGTGTATTATATTTAATTGCATTGCTGCATTGCTGCAGTTTTATATTTAAGTACACACACACACATATATATATATATATATATAAAACCCATTTTGATGATTGTATTTCTTCAAAATTGTACATTAGTTATTTTGCATTAACAAAAAATGTCCAATTATTATAATATATAAAAATGTTTTTAAAAATTTCATTTCTTTATTTACATAAATTAATATATATATGACTGCAGTTTTTTTCTTGGTAAATTTTTCAATTTAAACTTTGTTTATTAAATTATGTTTTTCAACGATGAAAAATTTTAATATTTATATTATATTATTAGGTAAAATTATTGACTATATATTATAATTTATTTATTAGATGGAAAATATGAATCACATGAAATTACATAATTAAGTTGATGCATAATAGATATTTATAAATAATATACAATTAATTCAATACATTTTCCTATAAAAAAATACTATTTATACTTATATGAATACCTAACCAACACGAGAAATATCCTACCATTGTGTGAATTGGTCACATTTTTAACACGATTTCTTAATTAATTAATTGTTTATAACATTTTATATACTTAAATGTATAAAAATATAAGAAAATTATTGTGTTGTTATATGTATATTGTATATATATATATATATATATATATGTATATAATTTGTTATCTATTATATATTTATTTAGTTTTATATTACGGGTTCAGATCAAATTAAAAATATTTTATAAATACCAAATATTATGGCTCAATTAAATAATATACTAGTATAACATTATTATACTCAAATAAATATTAAGTAGTAAACAGTTGTACCATAATGATAGAAAATGAATACAAAAAAGATTGATTTTCAGTATCAACATGAATATTTCTAAAAAATAGCTGATTTCTGAAATAATTTATGTTGCACAAAGGAACAAAATAACGACAGTATCTCGAGATGGAATTTTGAAATGAATGCTAGAAATTAGTGAAAGCGCGTTTATGCTATATTGAATATGAAAGAAAAATTAAATTATATTCTTGTTAGCGAGGGATGCAATATGAAAGCGACTAAGTAGTTTAAAATAGTCATGAATCGGACATTAAATGTGCGATAAAAAGAACGCAATACAATGAAATTTGCACTCTACTCCCTTGATAAAAACACTATAAGCAGCTGTGTAAGGATCCCAGATTACCGAACCTTACTCTTTTAATATAGAGACATATATAGACGAGTTAACGGTACAATGATTTTAACGAGTAGGAAAATTTGAAATCAACGGAAATCCGTTTAACAAATACTAATATTTTTCGAGCTTCAGAAACCACAAAATTTTACTTTTGAAGTGCCAATAAAAATAAATATTTACCAATTTATAGAATTTTATATCGCTTTCTCGACTTGAATCCCTGACAGAACCCGTATCTCTAAAACTAATGCGCTAACAATAATAATATGAATAATAAATGTCGTCTCTATATTATAATATATTTTCAACATATTATATATAGATATAGTATCAGTATTATATGTATTTAAAAAAAATTTTACCCAGTGTTTTAACAAATATATAATTTGTTATCGGCCATTTTGGAATGAATAACATTTTTTAAAAAACGACCATTTTTTATTTTTTTATTTTTTATTATTTTTTTTTGGTAAATATGTTTGGAAGGAATTTTTTTTTTTCTATATTATCTAGAGACTCATTAAAATGTCTCATCTATGTACATCCATCACAAGTACTTTTATTACGGATAAAAAATATCTCTCCGGCTATACAAATATATTATGTAGACCATATAGGAGGTAAACCATGAGATGAGTACTTACGCGTGACGTCAGCATAATATGGATTGCTGTAAATAACGCATTTCAGATTTAAGATTTAACTATTCAGTTGTTAATTACTATTGCAATGAGGTATTGTATGTGTCAAAATTATCGAAATATGCTATATGATTCGTAATTTAAGTAATAGTTTATAATATATAATTAATAAAAAATATATATTATATGATAACAATATTGATAATAGTTGAGTGTCTTTTAGACTACAATGATTAGGCATAATAAAATATAATCTTAATATTGCACTTTTGACATTTTTTTAAAAATAATATAGACAATTTAAAGGACGATTGTATGATTTTAATAATCATTTAATATTTAATACAATAATTTCCCTATTTAAAATAGTAAAAGTACTATAGTGACCAATGGGCACAATTGGGTTTGGATTTCGGTGTAAGTTTTTGAATTTTTTTTATATAAGTTCTAAACAACAATTATATTATGTTTCAGTCACATAGGTCCCATAGTTATATAATTAAACAACCTTTATTTAAATAAATTAAATTACATAATTTAAAAATAATGTATAAAGTTTCACGAGTGTATTAATGTTCACAAATTAAATTCACTACCTACGGAACTCATTTACAATAGTCGCTGGTGAATTAATATATGGCATATAGTACATCAGTGTGTGCAGGTATATGAAAATAACAAAACAAAAACAGCAATAACAAAACAAAATGAAATGCAACGACAACAATAAAAATTAAAATGTAATAGATTTTTGTTAGTTATTCACAATATGAAGAAAACATATACTATTAACTGAAAAATTCTGTAAGCATTTTGAAAATTCTAATTAAACAATTAAACAACTACACAAATGTTATACATCAAATAATGGTATCCAAAAGGCATAATATAGTAAAAACGTATACTTATAAAAATATTAAGCATTTTTTTATCTTAACATCACTTATATTAAAGTTGTTTTTTGAATTTACTAGCCGTTTTTTCTAGAATATGTGAGAAATATATTAATATATATACATATAGGTATATATGAAATTTAACAAGTCTCTCAAAATCAAAAATAATATTAAATTATATATTTAAAAAGCAAGAAAATATATTTTTTTTATTATATATATATATATATATATATATTATGTTGTAAAGCATTTAATATTTTTCATACATAATATAGTAAAAAGTTAATTAATATAATTTTTTAAAAAAAAAATAAAATCTGACCACTGCAGGATGTATATTACATACATATAATGGGAATGAAACGTGTTCGAAAAATTAGATAAATCGAAACTGGTTTATCACTTTAAACCGCAAAACTAAAATTAAATTAAACCATCTAACACCCGAAATAGTTGATACCAATTTTAAAACTGATACCATAAATAAAAATAAAAATTTAAATCATTTTAAATCTCGAAACGTCAAACTTCGAAAAAGATGAAACTATCTTTAAGCCTGAAACTTTAAAAACGAATATTTCAACCAATTTTGAATCCCTGTATTTAATATCAAGAAGATATTATATTATATTATAAATTGTAATAGATTATATACTATATTATATCGTATAATAAAATATTATAGATTAAATATAAAAAAAATACTTTCGAATAATTTAAAAATACTATAACAAAACTAAAGCACTTTTTATTCATTCCAATCGATATAAATTTATTTTAAATTCTAAATGGAGTAAAGTACAGGGGCATAGTTTCAGTTTTTTTTAAGAGTTCAAGTTTTTGGGCAGGACTATATTTATATTTTTCGTGCCCCATGTCAACCACATTTGTTCACTCCCTGCAATAATATAAGGTCATTCATAATAATTTCATCAAAAAAAAAAAAAAAAAAGGTAAATACGCAAAGAAGTTTTGATTGAATCGTTAAATGTGTACTCCTGAATTTCCGGTAGAAAATTTGATCAGGAAGGTATATTAAAGTAGATAATTTTTCGATTGCCTCAACAATTTTTTTTTGACTTGTATAAATGGGAAAACAATTTTTTTGTAAAAACAATTACTGTTATTTCCTCGTAGTTGCAAACTAAATTATACTATTTTTTTATTATTTTATTTATTTATTTTTTTTTTATTACTATAGATAGTTTGATTTTACACAGCGTATGTATTTAAGTTGTACATTAACATAATCTAGTTTTTGAAAACGTTTTGCCTATTTAAATCAATTAATAAAGATGTTAACATCCTCTTTTGTTGTAAAAGTTATAATTTTAAGTTTTAAATGCTGAAAATTGAATATCGAATTAGTCGTTCTTTATTTTAACAATACTTCAATAAATATTGAAAATTAGGCCACTTTACTAATATATGGATAAATTATTAGTAATAATTATAATCACTAATTTACCGATATTTTAGGTGGTGCATATGTGCCTATTTTCCATAACAAGAGTGGCTACAATGATCGATAAAACTATATTAAACCCATCAATATCAATACAGTACATATATACAGTATTGAAAATGAAAAGTGGCCGTGGCTGATGCGAACGCCTCTAGTAGGTTTTTTTTCGTCAGGGTAACGTAACAGTGTTTTCAGTGATACGCGCCAAAATCATGATAGCGTTTATAATTATTATTGATTTTACGTTTTTTTTCCCATTTGAATTTTGAATTACAAATCACTTTCGGTAAGTACCCATTACTGTCGTTATTAGTGTAACATATTTATGTTTCTATACATTAATAATTACATTTGCCAAGAAAAGAATAAGGGGACATATACAAAAGCGTGGCCGGTTAGATGCTATACACCGATCTTACGGCTTAAACATGACTTAGTTTGAGAACTTTTCCTTATCAGAAAAAAGAAATAGTGGCCAACACAATCAAATAAAATACAACCAGCTGTGAATATTGAAACGAAACGTCGAATAATACAATAATATTACGATGAAAATAGTATTTATCTGTAAGAAGTGTTTAATAAGTGAATGGAAATGTTCAAAATTATCGACATCAAACCGTATATATTTTGTATGGTCTAGTAAACATCACGTGTCGCAGCTGTATTTGGTTGGCACGACCCTTTCCGCCTTTTCTTGCCATTCATTGTTGAGATCTATCCGATCGAATAAGTCTTAACCATGAAAACTAGAATAGACGTGTCATAAGGAGTCCAACCATTAAATTGCTACAGGCCGCGCTAAAGTCGAAAGGGTTGTCATTTTAACACGTAGGAGTTAATGACGTTTTTTTGGGTTTTATAAAAAAATAAACAATATTTTGAATCCTAAACTATTATAATATTTGTAGGTTGTAAAATGATGCATTAATTGTTGTGCATATATATACACTTTAATTATTATTGTTACTTATTATTAATTTATTTAATTTTAAATGTTATCATATCATGTAACTATAAAGATACAACTAACAAAAAAAGAACTTACTAAAAATAACAGAAAAGGATCAAAATTGTAGTTTATTATTTAATATGTAAGTACTATATAATTAAATTATTATATTTCTATAGTTAGTACGTATATATTATATATTTTACCTTGTATCTTAATTATGTTACAATAAATTTAATATTGCATGAAATGTGGTTTAGTCTACAGAGAAAAATGTATTGCGGCAAACATTTAACTAATCGATTTATAAAATATGTTAGATACCTATAAATATATCGATTTAGTCTACAAGTTATATTTTGAGGTAATAGTATTTAATATAATGTATGTAATATATTCTGTGGTAGTAAGTACCAAAATTTCATGAACCTTAAATTGTTAACTAATAACTATACATTTAAATTAAAATTTTAAAATATTGATTTTAAAATGAACTTATATTGAGTGAAAACATATCAGTGACAGAGTAAACATGTGGTGACAACCAGAGTAAATCTGATAATCCAATGATTTAAAAAAATTTGATTAATTAATATTAAATAATAATTAATGTATATAAATATCAGTTTATGTGTAATTTTACAACCTACAAAAAAATATAATAGGTTAGGATTAAAAATATTGCTAATTTTTTTTTATATAACTCAAAAAACTTCATAACTCCTACACTACGCGTGTTAAAGTAGCGACCCTTGCGATCTCGGCGCAGGCTGTGGCGATTTAATCGTACGACTCTTTTTGGGACGTTTTACTTTAACGGAGATTGGCCACCTTACTCTAGTCTTCATGGAATCGACCTACTCTTATTCGCAGGCATTAGATCCTTTGTTGATGTTCAAAAATATCTTTTTTTGCAGGGTCCTGCCGTTTCCTACTTGTCTGATTAGTCTAAATACTGCGCCACGTTCCCGGGGACCATAGAACTACGTGTTTATTTTACACAGTCACCACAGTAAATAACCGTACGTTACTTGCATATTATATACCATAACAATAGAATTAACATAATTCTCAATATCAAGGTAAGACGGACAATCAGTTTTTCAACAATTTCATCCAAATATATAAAAATGTAAGATATTATTAGGTATGATCCAAAGAATGATTTTGTTTCACGTAATTTCAAGAACATAGTGTAATGATTGTATGAGAAATTTGAAATTTGAATGCACTTAAAAAAAAATGTATAACACTGAAAATAAGCGTTTGCATTCTTCCTTTAATTAATGTCGTTATATCCGATCAGATAGGATCAGATTCTCGAATAACACAATAGGTACCACATTTAGGTTTCCGTTTTTTGGTTTGGTACGTGTGGTCAATTTTATTTTTGTGTTCTTGGAAATATTTTTCATTTAAAATAATTGTTTAAACGAAAGATTAAAAATAGTTTTGCAGTAGTAGAATATACCTATATTTTTAATATTTGCATTATAAATTATGAAAAATAAATATACGTATAATTTACTTTATATTCTAACAATTATAGGCTAATCATAATATATCGAATACTGAAACGAAGTCTGACACTATAGACGTACAATTTAGTAAACAGAGTTATAACAGACATAACAATTGTTTGGTACATGCCGGATGTCAGATTTTTTCCTTTCTGGACTCTTAAACATGTTATTATCAAATACTGTTTCTATTTTAACACAGTTTTTTTGGCAATATGGCTATACATTATTTCTTTACATGATTACTAAAATGTTTTATTTTAAAGATATTGTAGTTTGAAAAACATTTTATAATAACATAGTAAATGCATTATTACTATTTTGTGTAAATATTATTGTTTTTCGAAAAGTTTCTTTGTGACGCGATGGGACAACAATAGTAGATCTATACATACTATACATACTACAGAAAGAGCGAGCAATACTAGTTTTAAGTACTGTATCTTTACGTGTCGTTACGACCATTATTTTTTCATAAGTTATACAAAATATGACCAGAATGGTTCCTACATTCGAAAGAACATTTTCCAATACTAAAAAAAATTACCGGAAAATAGTGTATAAGCGGGTGAGTAAAACGATGAATTTTCCTCAATTAAAAATAAATAGAGACTTATTTATTAGAAAACCGGTAAATAGAATAGTAAATTAAAATTCTATAAATAGAAAAACTATAATATTTCGCTAGACATGTTTTTATAGCATTCAATATTTTTTTCGATTTGTGCACCACATTCCATTAAAACTCACATACAAATTTTTGAGTTAAAAATAAGCTACCTAATAAATTATTGGACCGTTATAGTTAGGTAATTTTCTCCAAGTTCTATTCAGAATCATTATTTTGATATAAATGGTTTATCAATAGTTTTAAGTTGAATAAATCCACCATCTGTAGTATCTTATATGACGAGCGAAGTGTTTTGCCCCAAATAACGTTTTTTTTTATACATATAGGAACCAAATATTTTGTTTTTGAAATTTTTCGTCCTTAAATATTTTGACTAGGGTATTTTATTACTTGTACATTAAGAAAAACAAAGTAAGTTAAGTAAGTTATCCTCGGAGATTTTGACCTAGATTAGTCGGGGTATCGTGTTACGAAAATATTGTTTTATACGTAGTAGGGCGGTATTTCGTATGTGTTCTTTAAATCATACTTGTGAATAAATATAATTTTAGATGAAATGATGAAGATAAACGCCAAAGCGAAGTTTTTCTTTTTGTTCTATGTTCTTTATAGCTTGACTTTTAACATACTGAATAAAGAAGTATATGAACATAAAGGAAGACCATATTTTTATATTATTTATCTATATTATCGTGGGTTTTCGAGTGTAACCGTAAATATGCTTATTTCACATAAGGGAAATTAAGTTTAAAAGGAATGCTTCTAATCATTGTGTCTGATAACAGTTTGTTTCTATGTAGTAGGTTCACGAGAAACGCTACATAATATAAATTAATATAGTTTTTAATAGAAATAGTTCTTTTTCGGAGAAAATATCTTTTGAAGCTAAGTTTGTAAAAAGTAATTTATTCCCAACAGTTAAAAAAAAAAAAGGGCCAAATAATAAGAAATACCAGAAAGCGTATTTTGGTAATGTCATCGTAACCGAAAATAATATATTTTTTAATTCTTACGAGAATGCTGGCACAGGAATGAACTAACTCATTTATAT
Organism: Pemphigus obesinymphae; assembly: GCA_025469235.1. Classification (NCBI taxonomy): domain Eukaryota; kingdom Metazoa; phylum Arthropoda; class Insecta; order Hemiptera; family Aphididae; genus Pemphigus; species Pemphigus obesinymphae. Next base: position 9,263 of record JAIPRL010000356.1, read on the forward strand.
TTAAAGGTATTGCATACATTTTAAAAATGGGCTTACTTTAGAATTGTGATTTTCAAATTGAAAATTCGGTCGTGTCTATTAGTCCACACGGATGTGGTGCATTTTAATAATATTGGGTTTTAAATAAAGAATAAAATACATCATTGTAAAATCCATATTTTCCCGCTTGGAATGAAAAATTCTCCAAATGACTATGCTCAGGCCTTGGATAATATATTGGAAGAATTGAATTCCATCTTAACTTACAGTAGAATTTCACAATAAATAACGTACGTATTTACTTATTCAAAATATATTCGTAATTTGAATTTCTTTATATTAAATTATTGAAATATAGAAAATACAGGGCACGTGCACGTATCCTTGTGCAGTTTTTTAACATCCTGTCGGGAACGTATTTTTTATGCAGGGTAAATTTTCACAAAAACATGTTTCGTTATAATAATACGTATTATATAATAGGTTAGATAACGATATACGCACAAATCAAAGAAAATAATATTTATTATTTTTCTATGTCGTAGATTTTAGGACATTTTTTCAAAGGAACTTTTTGGCAAATGGCCATTTCGATGAACGATGTACGGGTTAATGGAAATTACAAGGCTATGACTCATAAATTGATATATAACTGTAGTTATAAAATACTAACAATAAGTCATAATTTTATAATCCGCGTCAAACTAAAAAAAACGAAATGTGTGCTAAAATCAATACAAAATATAAATTTCAAAATCGAGTGGTCTTGTCGCATCGTTCCATTAGCATAATAATGCCATATTGTGTTGTTTTAGAGTGCTTACAGTCCGGTTATTGATCCAACAATAGTCAATAACATATTATAGTAAAAAAAAGTATACACAATAAAATAGTGAAAAATGAATTTCACATTCCGTCTAATAAAGACTTAGAAAACTTGACCAGCGTGATAAGATACAATAAGTATTGACTTATGTTTTTGTGTATTATTTTTGTGATGTTCCTAATCAATCGTTACATTTTTGAATATACTTTTGTAAACATTCAAAAACGTGTACATTATTCAGTGAATAAACTTGATAAAACTATATATCAAAATAAATACTTAAAATAATAATATATTATAATAAATTAGAAATAAGACGGTCAGTGTCATAAATGTTTGCAAATTTTAAAATATTAATCCACAATGTGTTTAATAAAATTATAATTTCACCAAAAAGAAAAATCATTTTCCCAAATACCTTGGACGTTAAAATAACTGCAGGATTCTTTGAATTTTTTTATTTTTCACAAGGTGAATAATATTTCTTAAAGGTCTTGTTCGTGTATAATATGTGTTTTTGAAATCAAATCACGATCGTATGACGGTATAAGTGTTAGTGGTATATAACTAGAATAAATTAGTTATTCATAAATATAAATTAAGTACCAACAATTTATGGTACATAAGTATATACTATACACCATTAGCAATATTTCGTGACCAAGTATCGTATGTTTTTCGAGAAATGAATAAGTATATTCAATTATAATTTATATCATTCTGCGATTATAATGTGTTACGTCCATTTAGTGAAATAGATATCGTATCGAATTTGATGATCAGATTAATAACATTTAATCAATATAATGGCTTTATTGAAAAAAGAAAATGAAACAAAAACCAAAAATAGCACTTAATTTTTCATTTTTAAACTCGAACAGGTTTACATGGGATATATTTAGAAGGAAGGTGGATTACCACACACGTTTCCTACTCGAAGTTTGTGGAGCAATTTAAAAATGGCAAAATACTGATTTATATGTATTTATAATTATATAAAACATTGAAGAATTTGAATTCTGAACACAGGCCTTGAATTATCGATCATTGATATGATTACGAGTACATCTTAGCATGCGATATTGACTTTCGGTTGGGAGTATATAAATTAAAACGAGTGATTTCAAGCGTAACGAAAGTGCAGTCCCGTAAGAACAGAAGTTATATTTATGTATATTGTATACTATATATAATATACATATAAACATAAAGGAGACGAGAGTATGTAATTTTTATTGACATAAAACAATTATTGACAAATGTGTGGAAACCCTCCTTCCCCTCCCAAATTATAATCATATCTATAAGCGTCTTTCTCTAAAATTATATTTAAAGACATTTTCTTTAAATTGGTTTTTTGTCTAAATACTTTAGTTATTTTTTTGAAAATGAAATTGTAATTTATCTACTCCACCAATAACCCTATTCAAAGGTATTATTTTCTAAACATTAATTTGTTGATATTTTTAAAATTTATATTTCAACTAAAATAACGTCAAGGTATAATTTGCGTACTGAATCATTTTATACATGTGAAGACTGACAGACATTACCAACGTCCATCAATGACTTTATTTTAAATAAAAAATTTAATTAAATATATATAATGATTTTTCATCGTGTTTGCCGATTTATTTTATTTTATGTTTTCAGTATAATGCTATCCTTAGCAGCCGCTTTGGTTAACTGACTTCGGTTATATTTTATCAAGTACTATATAAACAATGGTATTTTTGTTATTTTCAAAAAGTTCAATACACTTTAGTATTATTAATAATAAAAAATCTAACTTTTTTTTTAAAAAGTTTAAAAATTACTAATTTTGGCATTATTTACTCGTATTTATTTCAAAAAAAATATAGTATAATATATTAAAATATGTTTACTGGCGAAATAATTTATTCAGATAACTTTCTACCCAATTATTTTCAAATTAACTGGAATCATATTTAAGATATTTTTGAGAACTTTTAGTCCATTAGGAGTTTTTTTATTCACTGATACTATGATTATACCCATTGAAATATTATTCCAATAGTGGAAAAGACCATATATACAATTTCATTATAAAATGATTTCGTTAAATATATTTTATACGAGCTTAAAATGACAGTGTACTAAAAATTAAATTCAGTTTAAAATTCGATTCTTAGATTTGTCTTCAGATTTTCAAAAACCACATACAGTCTAGAGCCAAACCTAATATTAATTTTTTCAAAACTATGTAAAATCAGAGTTTTTTTAAAAATAAATACGCCAGTAGTTTATTTTTAATTTAGTATAACTATACCATGTAAACCCGAATTTCAGTCCATTTCCACTTAGTAATTGGTTGGTGAGCAATGCGTGAGGTATATTTTTATTTATTTTACACCTAAAAGTATTTTGAGAAAACTCGAAAAAACGCATTTCACAAAAATCCTAAATCATTCACTATTAATATATACACCTACTGTAATAATATCCCTTTTAGGAAGCGAAAAATCGTGTTATAACAATATAATATTATATTATTAGACGTGGCTCTTCAAATTCTGAAATGCCATTCATAAATCCCTCGACGTTGAGTAGTGGCATTCGGGCTTACTTAAATACGGTATATTGAATTTAATTTTTAAATTACGGCAGGCCAAATATAAAAGTAAAAAAAAAATACCCCTAGATATATAATATGTATTTACTTCTGACACGTATCCATTTTGTCGAATGGAATATAAAGAGTTTTCCCGATCCGACAAATAAAACTTCTAAACAGTGCCATCTCCGTGACCTTATAATAAAACGGATTTCGTTGTTGTGGAGAAGAAAATTACGAATTGGATGCAACGTTTCCCGTGAAAAGATCGCATCCGTCGACTTGCACTAAATGCATGTGACTGAATTTTATTCACTTGATATTTTTCCTTAATTTGTACAAATTAAACTCGACAGTATATACCTTACCGCAGTAATGGTCTGCGAGTATAATTATTCCTGACTTTTCTTCCATATATAAAATATATATATTTCATTTATTTACGTATTTAAGTTCGTCTTTGTTTATAAATTCAAACGAATTCTTATTTGGGTCTCAGAAATCAGACTAATGATGCCATCGAATGTTGTATGACTTCTATTATTTTCTTTGTACACATAACGATGGAACACCAAACTTTTCTCATTTGACAAAATTAATTTGTATTAATTCTTTTGGTTTGTGATTTTTATTTTCATTTTTTTTGCGAGTTGCATATTGTTATGACTCCGAATTTATGCGTTTTCATTATCTAAAATGTTAATAAACTACCGGGTGGGTAATAAAATCATAGGACAAATTTGAATTATCCTACCTAGCTAGTGAATGTGTACTCCCTATAATGTTAATATGATCTATGAGAGAGGAACATTTTTTATTTTTAGAAAGTAGATACCTACCTCATAGCTACTGAAGTGATGAAAAAAGTTTCAATAATAATAATCCAAATTACATTCGATATGAATACTGATTGTAATTTTTTCATTTTATGAACTATCAGAAAGTAATAAATTGAATATTTCGTTTTTGGTAAGAAAAAAAACAATCAATTACAATTAAATAATAATAAAAACTATTTGGAAAACTGTTCTAAACAATCAAAAAACCTTAATAGAATAGTGTTTGCAATATATTCGAAATTAGTCGTCATCGTTTAAAATTACAGTATCTACGTACACATATTTATAGTTTCTACAAAATATAAGAATATATACGTACATAATAATATATTACGTTATAAAACATTTTACTATCAATATTTCAAGTAACAGTTATTAAATGTATATTATTATTATTTTATATTATTGAAACTTAATTAATAAAGCATATTTAAAATGTCCCTATTGATGAGAATGATGGGTATATTTTTTGACATAAATATAAAATTTTTTTTAATAGAAAATATTGCCTGAACGATTTTTTTACAACATTTGGCCACAGGTGATACAATGTGAATTTATCTGTATAAAAATCTACGTATATGTCTTTTATAAGAAAAGAAATGTCAAAAAATTATTAAAGAAAAAACAAATTTTACTGAATAACATGACAAAAAAGTAATTATCATTCGAAGGATTAAATATTTATTTAATATTTAAATATATAAATTATCTCTCATATTTTTTATTTTTTTTTTGTACAAAATATGCATTTTAACAAAATATATTTTTCCACAAACAACGAAAAACATAATGTTTTTTACATTAAAAGTTTTAGTTAATGGTTATTAGTTTATATGTTTTATGTTTTATTAAAATAAAAATCAAATAATCGACTTTTTAAAACTTTTTATCTCGTTTGGCTAATGAATTTTTCCCTTTACTTATCTACATATTTAGTTAATATTTTCATTAATTAAATAAACTATTCATTTCTACAATCATTTATAGTTAAGTATTAGCAGTGAAAGATTTTCTTCAAAAATTTAATATAAGAAAAATATATAGATGGGAACATAGTATTCATAAAAGTAAATTTTGAGAAAAAGAATTACACTTTTTTAAATTCACTCACCTAATAAAGATATACTTTATTGCTAAATAAATAAATCTTGTTTCAAATACAAAATGTAAAATCATGATCATAAATAAAAATTATTATTATTAAGTATTTAAAACTACTTTTAAATTATATTTAAACTATAGTTTAAATATAATTATTATACTTTAGGTATTTTTTTCGTTACAATAATGCATTTTGTGAAATTTATTTTAATACAACTGATAAATTTGAATGTATTTTAACTTTAAAATTGAGAATAAAATTACTATTATAAAATGTATCATATTCGTTTAATTATTTTAAACATTATATTTTATTAAATCATTAAAAAATTTAAAAAATGTAATTTCGTGTACAATTTTTTTTTAATGATTTATCATTGCTTAAATACCGACTCCTTACTTATGTATGTACCTTTTATACTTGTTCAAAGAATTGATAATATTAATAATTTAATATATGTAAAATATTATTTAAAAAAAAACCACTATCTACTTATTGTAAATAAAATAAATTGATTTTTTCATAATTATTTTTCTATTAGATGTGTTGTAAGTGGTATATTTTTAAGGAGTTGAGTATAAGGAATTTAATAATATTAATTGCTAAATGTTTATTAGTGTGTGTATATCACTTATATCTCTCCAATTATTATGTAATTCCCCCCACCATATAACTTCTTATCTGTTACTCTTATTTGTGCATACGCAATAACAATAATACAATAACAGCGGAAAACCTTTTTGTCTGTGAAAAATCGTTGAATAATTGATAAGCATACTATAAATAGTCCAATTTGAATTATTAAAACTAATTTCATTTCGTAAATGTTTATTCTATATTTTGTAGGAAAATAATTTTTTATTTATTTAATATAATTTTAAAATTTTTTTAAATAATACATTTAAATTAAAGAGACAAAAAATTAGTCAGAATAAAAATATTTTCCCTATAAAACAAATAACAAAATTTAAATTAATTTCCAAAGTATAAATATGATTTATACGTCCAATTAGTGGTCTACATGCATGGAGAAAAAAATTAATTTTAAACACCTTAAATCAAAATATTTAACATATTTACGTATTTATAACGAACAAATAATTTTTTATAATATCTTACATCTGTAACAATTATTAGAGATAATCACTTGAATTTTGATTTGAAACTATGATTTTTGATATTATTCGTGTATACGTAGAGTATACTTTATGAAGTATAAAATTGTAATGAACTGATTTTATTGGGTGGGTGACTGTCACAAATATTAAATCATGGTAAATGATTTTTTCAGTTTTTTTTTCAACTCGTATAACCCATATTCGATATCTAGCAAATATTTCTGGAATACCCCTTATTTATTAAATTAAGTATATGTTATTTATTAAAAGACAATTTTATTCGTATTATGATTATAAACTAATAACACATTTATCATTTTCTTATAGATAATAATAATAATGTTATAGATAACTTAGGTAGTATTTTGCGGTTCGTTAAATTTCTGATGGAAGTTATATGAAATAATTGGAAAAAAAACGTATTAAATTGTGTAAAACATTGTTGAAATGAAACAAATACATTTTAGATTGATGTTTTCAACTGCAGTTCTCTCGCTAGATCAAAATTTTATTTAAATTTAAGTACTCTTTGTATTTTCTGACTTTAATTACTAAGAAATCCATTATATATTGAACTATAAAATATACGATTTCTTATACTGAATGGTCAATCAAATAATTATTTTTCAGTTCAGAAATTGGAAAACTCTTTAATTAAAAAGGAATATAATTTAATTTAAAGGAAAATAGAATAAGTATGAAAATTACAAGGTATGACGGTGTTATTTAATACTACACGAAACCGTGCAGAAACAATTGTTACACTAAGCCCTGGGCTGGTTGTGTAAATAAGCCGAGGGTTGAAATCTAATAAAAAACGTATATACAACGAAAATGGGTACATAATATATAACAACGAACATCACAGAAATAGTATTACTTTATATGCACCTACTAAAGAATACATAATTTGTATCCTATAATTTTGGTTTTATTATGAATTATTATATTTAGTTATACCCGATTTATATTAACACTAAAAAGGAATATGTATCGATATTTTAAAATAAAATATTAAATGAAATTAAAATATTGATAATATATTAATGTATACAATTTTAATATTATGTCTAATGCGAAAATTAATTGTAATAAAATTTCAAGAACTAATAGTTTAAAATATCATGTTTTAGAAATAATCATTTCGAGTGATTATATTTTATTAATAAAATAATATATTTAAATTAATTTACTGAGAACAAATAATGATAATAATGATAGATGATTCAATATGATGACATTTAATATAATAATAATAATAATAATAATAATTTTCCTACATAGAAAACTTACATTACTATATCAAATATTTTATTGGAGTAGGTAATAATAAATATTAATATACACTTAATTAAATATACTAATTTCTAATTTCTCATTTTTAAAACATAAGATGATTTTATTATTAGTTTTTTCATACATATACGTATTATATTATTATTGTATGAAATGTAAAATTCATAAAACTCGATATTCAAAAACTAAAAATGGTAAGATTTTTCAATATTTCTAAAAATTATATGCCAAAAATATTAGTATTGAGTTAAAAATATTAAATTCACAAAATTTTATTTATGAGAGTTAAATAAGCTTTAATGCAAATATACAAATTTAGTAAATAGAATAATTATTAAAATTCTGTGAATTTAATATCATATATCATAGACACCTACATATCTATAAATAATATAATATATTTAGAGTAAAATATGTGTAGATAGAACATATCTACTTATATGAAAAATGCAAATCTAATGTGATTATATATTTAATATTTTTAATTGTGCAAGTATGTACTTGGCTATTAATTACTAAATACTAAATATTATATTACTAAGCTATATAATATGTACATTAAACTTAACACTATACATGGAATATATATACTAGTATAGTTTTTCAACGTAAAATTTTGATGATAATTTGATAAAGGAATATAATTTTAACATATATGCATAAAAATAATATACTATAAAAAATCAGTATTTCTACATACGATACGAGATTTTTCCTTTTTACCCCATATTTATTTCTATATTTTGTTATAGTTTGATTTTACCTGAAATTTTCATACCGAGAAAAAAATCAAAAAACAGAAAGGAAAAATCTAGATTGAAATAATATAAATATCTCTCAAGCAATTTTTTATTTCGGGAAAAAAAAAATACATTTTCTCTAGTATGGTTGATTGCCTCCTCTCGGGAGTTATAAGTGGCTTTTCCATAACTATAAGCTCCAGATATATTTATACAAAAGCTAGTTTTTGTATTATTAGTGTTCTGAATCTTCAGACGACTTTTTACCATTGTAAAATAAATGAAAAACTAAACAAAGCTCATATATATCGTTTCGAGTTCAAATAAATATTGGATTCGTGTTAAGAAAAAAAAAAACAATATACCGGTATTCAACATTATATTCAATACCGGGTGTTTCTTTCAATCAGAATACCTGGTTTCTTAGTTTTTGTTTATGTTTATTTTGAAAAAAATGAAATTTGTAGTGATTATAACGTACGTATAAACACAAAAAATAATCAATTTTTTTAATAATAAAAATGAGTTTTAAATAATTTCATTGATTTATTTCCTTTTTCTTCTTTTTGAATAGCAGCTACAATAAACGGAGAATGCATTTTAGAAAATTTCGTTATATGAGATATCAAATAAATATTGAATTATTTAATTTTTGTAGATAATTTAATTTTTATATGATTACTGCATTAAGAATAAATAAATTATTCATATTTTTCTGAACACAGATCTTATCTCTTTTTCCTATGCCTTCTCTCTTAAATATTTGAACTACATCTTTCACCAAACTTAAACTCCCAATTCCTCTTCACTTACACTGGTACATCTCATATCACTCTTAATTATACATCCATTTATTTTTTTTCTCTTTATTTTCTATTTCCTTGTGTACATGCTCTTTTCTAGTCTTACTTGCTACTCTTCCCTACTTAAAATATGTTCGAGCCATCTCGATCTATTCTTTCCCATTTTATTTACTATTGAAGCCACCCATCCATATACTGCCCCTTATATACTAATTTCTTATTGTATCTTCTATAGTCATTCCAGTTATGCATCTGATATGAGGTTTGATACAAAAATAACGAGATTTTCCCAATAAAACCCAAACTATTAACGTTATCTACATATAAATTATTGAAATATCATTATGAAACATTTATATAAATATACTATCAGTATAAATAAAATCGGTTTATTTTTATTATATTTATTTGATTTGTATATTCAACAGTATTGCCGAACACATGTTACGATCAAAAATCGAACAACATTAAATGTCTTGCTAATTCAAAGAAAACCTTTTGTTTAAACGATTTTCTAGTAGACGAAAAGACGTTGAAGACGATGATCACTCTGGTGGTCCTACTACGCCATTAACAAACGGAAATGTTGAAGACATTTTTATAATCATTCAGGAAGTTCGTCGATTAACTAGTAGAGCTATAGCAGATATAGTAAATATTAATAGAAAAAGTATTGGTAGAATTTTAGTAAAACATATAAAAAACCGAGTGCCAAAATAGTCCTTAAACGTTTAAATTTGGATCAAAAATTCAATTGTAAAGAAACCGTTTATACTATTCAAAAATGCAGGTTAGAGATAAGCATTCTTCGCCGTAAATTTTATTAAACACTCGAAACTACTCCGCGGCATTTTTTTAAAAATTTATCATGATATTTAATGTTAACACATTGTTCGATTTTTAATTTTGCGTGTTTCCGGTAATACTATCGAACATTCACTAATTTAAAGGAAAATAAATATAAGAAAAACAAATAAATTAAGTTTACTTATAGTATACTAAGATGTGTAGACTTAGACATAGAATTGTTTGGTAATAATATTTCAATAATTTTTATGTAGATAACGTTTATAGTTTTAGGACTTAAAACCGAACCACAGTGCACTCCAATTCTGCCAGTGTCGTTTTCTCTACACGAAATTGTCACTCTTGTACTTATACATGAGACTGGGGATCTTCATACATATTTTAAATTACATTCACAAATACCTTTCGTAATCCATACTTCATTTCTACTTCATTTCAAAATCTCCCTAGGAATCCTGTAATATGTTTTCTTTAGATGTATAAATACCATATAAAAATTCGTATTATTTTCTTTGTACAATAATATACAAAAATATTTATTTCAACGAATATATTTAAAAAAATAACGATAATAGTATAATAATTTTAATATTATTAAATATTTGCTTATTAGATTTTATAAATCTATGTATAATACATGGATTTTTCAAAAAAATATTACGTTTTGAGATATTAAATTTAAAATATTACATGTTTGTTACATGTCATTACATTTGTTGATATTCATGGAAATAGGCTCATTTAGTTAGAAAATGTTCATTTTGCATGAATCAATGAAAAGGTTCTAAAGAAACTTTTTCATTCTCATCAAAGTTTTATTTTGTTAAGAAGAACTTTATGGAAATTTAATGATGGATTTATTGATTAGTGTCCACGAAAAAACCATATAGTTATAAACTTAAATACTATTATTAGAACAATTTGTACTAATCCGTTAGCACCTTTTTAGAGGTGATAAAATATAGCACCCGATATATATACGTGTTCAGTGTTCACACGATGTATTTCTACTTTCTAGTAAAGAAAATAAAGTTCAAGAATTTGGTTTCGTAGAATTTGGTGTTTTCCGTTACAAACGACCTGCCAATCGTATATATATACGAGTATTATTTATTAAGTCAATAAAATACAATCGAATTTCCAAGCCTCAAATATAATCTATCTGAAGTCTTGTATATACGTAGAAAAGCCTGTTAAAATCTACGATTTCACGGGTTTAATAAGGATTGAACATTTTTCAAAATTGTTACCGTAAAAATAATGCCAAAGTAAGTTACAAAAAAATAAAACACATTATGACATAAAAAAACTCCCAGAATTCACCAGATGAGAAAGGGATACCAAATAAGATAGAATAGAAAATAAAAGCAAATACATTTAAATAATACTAATTAACCTATATAATATATATTTACAGATTATTAATATTATAAATATTATAACACCTAGTTTTTTATGTAAATAAAATAATAAATTCAACGAAAAATAGCAATAATAATTTTGTTTATAACGTTTAAAATAAATCTTCAAATATTGACAAAAAAACCTAAAATGAAAAATAAATACTTGCTCTTTAAATATAAAAGCATAGTTTATATTAAACACATATAGGAAAAAATTAGGGACAACTATAGCTGTTTGTTAATTGCCCTCTTCTCTATATACATAATTTACGATAATGAGTTTAGTTATGTAGAATAAATAATATTTATTATGAAATTCAATCAAACAATGTACTGAAAATAACGGTCGTCGTAATATTTATTATTTATATCTGTATAAAAGCTGTTGACAACTCAAGAAAATTATCTTAGCATCTTTTTGGCAGGTTTCCATTGAACTTATGGAGTGTTAACCAAATGTTGAATGTTGCAACGAATTATTATCTTAAACTTTATCAATATTTGTTATAAATTTATAATTTAAATTTAATGATTTAGACAAATTAAATTATAAGTTTATTATAAACAAAAAACAAACAAAAAACAAACAAAATTTATTAACATTGAATTCGGTCATATAAACATTTCACATACAAATATATATAAAAAAAAATTATAATTCATAAGCTCACATAGTAGTTTTTTTTTATATCCTTCATACATTTAAACCCATTATTTGTTATAAAGTTAAACATTTTTTTTTATAAAATTACGTAAGTAACGTGTTTAAAAAAATAAATAAACTTGGATATCGTTAAGATTTATAACCATAATTTCAACAAGAAAATAAATTTATTAATGCGTATCATTGTGAAAAAAACAACAAGCAACTTTATAGTATTATTATTATTATTATTATTAATATTTGTAGGGCATCCAAGAAAATAGATGCCTTTAATATATTCACTTGATTGTATCGGATAAAATATCTTTGAAATTATGGAAATTTTCAATTTAGAACAAACCTCGAAAGCACATAAGGGGAGGGGGGTCATTAAAAATCAATGATGAACATAGTTTATAACAAAATTAACTAGTTAACGTTAAATTAATTAGAACATTTTTTAGAATGCTTATATGTCAATAGTTAAATAATTAATGACTTACTGAATTAATGAATATAGTTAAGATTTGTTGTAAGTGAACATAAATAAATTGATATGCAAGTTAATTTTTTATCTATGTTATATAATTTGAATCACTAATAGTAAACATTCCTGTTCGTGAGATGGTAAAATAAAATAATAATATACCTACTTTACATTATTATAACTTACGTAATATTATTATTATTTTGTAAACTTTAACAATTTTTTGGTCCTTTTAAGTTTACAAAACATCTTATGAACCTAGTTATATGTATAGAATAAAACTTTTTGTACATTTTGCATCGATATTTTTAATAATTATAAGATCAAAAAGTAGATATACCAATACATTTTGTGTAACAACATTTTTATACATTAAAATAGATGCATTTTAGCCTATAGATTACTATCTAAAGTTACTATTAAAGGTTACTATCAACGGTTATTTATATTATTTTTTTTTTATATTATTAACTATATAGAATAATTTTAAGGACAATGATGTGATTGATTGCCTTTTTGACAGTAATAATGGATTATTGAAGGTAGTGATTTTTCATAATCACTACCTATATCTATCAGATATAGTTATTAATATTGATGATTCAGACACTAATCCAGATTTTTCAATGATTTATCTGCAAGTACATTATGAATCGTGTAACGATAATTTGTAGTTCTACAATTTCTAGTTGTGCTTTGGAAGATAATTCAAATAATAATAGTATTATAGCTATTAATATAAATTATAATTAATTAAATAAAATAAAAAAATTAATAAAAGTATAATTAAAAATTATTATATTCATTATTTAATTGGTAATAACACCTTAATCAACCTGCTAAGAAACGAAAGTACTCGCCAAAAATCAAAAAAATTGAAAAGATTTATTTTATTTTATTTTATTAAAAATTCATTTTATAGTCTTAATACTAGTTATATTTACTCATTTGTTTATAATGCCTCAGTGGAATAAGAATAATCAAATCTTTTTTTTTGTAAAATTAAAATTTTGTTCCACAATTACAATGGAAAATAAATTATCTGAAATGTATATCATGAAATGTTTCTAGATTTTCTTATTGATACTTTTTTCTAATTTCAGATGAATTTATACGCACAGCGATTTCAAAAACTGTACACACCATCTACTAAACAAGAATTAAAACTTTTTAGATTCAAATATTTTTATGAGATTCAAAGAAAATCTAGATATAGAAATTATAGGAGTTAAGCACCCGAATTTTACCGACTCTTATAATTGTAACTTAATGTCTTTGAATGGTTTAAATAACATAAATCACAGTTTATATAATTATAGTTACTACACTAGATATCCAATTTTTAAAATTGAAATAAGAAAAAATATAAAAAATATATACTACATGTACCTACAATTAGGCCTAACAAAAAGTACCTTCCAAATTTATTTCCCGATAAAATCAAGATAATAGTAGATGTTATAATTATTCTATAAGTAATCATAATAATATAGCGGTGTAGAAATGGATGGAAAATAGGTACACGTATTTACATGATATATTTTTTAAACACACTGAAAGAAAACTCAAAGCTGGTCTAAATTATCAGAATTCAGATCAGATTACTGCAAATTACTACATTTTCTTTTATTATTATTATTATTATTATTATTACTGAATATCAAATATTATTTTATAGTTTGTGGTTTTTAAAGCTAAAAATTTTACATACTATAAAAATTATACAGACATTTTTAATTTGAGTACTTTTTTAGTTATTTTTAATATTTTAACGTTTAAATTATCCAATTTAATTTGACTGGATTGCACACTGGTCACTCTTCCGGATTTCGAGAAACACACTTTCAGAACAAAGGACCTAGAACAAATACCAAATGGGACCAAGAGTATATATATATATATAGTAAGTTTTCTAAACATTGGTATTTCGATTAAAAGGATGAGAATTTCGTGATATTATATAATTCTAGATGTTGTCTGTTCACACGGAATTTATTTATTGTTCGTTTAATTTCAATAGAAACGGCAATAGCGTTTTGTATGAAAATTTTCGGGGTAAAACTTACAGCCACACACACACACATATATATATTATGATGGTAATAGTAATAATAATAATAATAATAATAATAAATAATAATAAAGAACAAATGAAAAGGTTCCATTATGTATTTTTCTCGGCGCCAAAGAGACCATTTCTTACACGTTACGATGACCGATTCGTGACGCGTTTGCAGAAGTAGAAAAAAAAAATATATATATATATACGATTTGTAAACGAAATAAAAAAAGGCGTACATCAATTCAAAAAATCATTAGTAACATTTTTTATTGGAACAATGTAAGACCGAGGGCGAGTGTATGTCAGTGTAAAAGTTTCAACTTTTACTATCGATTAAAACAACGAAAGTTTAATTCATATATATATATATATATATATATATTTATACATTTATAATGATATTAATTATCAAAAAATCATGTAAAAAATATTTTAAATCGTTATTTTGACTGCTGTTTTGTTATATTTATTTTTATTTTTTTCTTACATATTATTAATTTTTTCTTCTTTTTGTGACACATTTCCCCCTATTTTTTTCCGAATTTTTAATTTCGTGTATATAAATAATACTCCGTTCGGTAACATGTTTTGTTTAAAAACATTTTCATAGTCATAATAAATATATACGAATACTTGAATATATTATATTACATTTCACGTAAAGTCGTATAATTTTCCGATTACTCTTATATTTCATCCTTCGACGTTTAATAACAATGTGTATGTTCATTTTAAATTTAATAACGCATCACATTGTAGTTTTTAATACAATTATCTGACATTCAATATACGCAATATACGCAATGTGACAGTAGATAAGTTTATTTATTTCCTGTCTCGGAATAAATTTTGTGTAGTATTAAGTTATATATGTAATTATTTTCAAACTTGTCACTTTATTTGTAGTTGAAATTTTATAATCATAACAAGGAAAAAAAACACAAATTATAAAACCTCATGCGTTCATTCGATCATTTGTTTTTAATGTTTAAATTATTTATAAAAAATATTAATAATTAATAAACGGGTGAGACAATACGAAATATGTAAATGTCAAAGAGAGCGACGATTAGTTTGAATTAACTGAAAGAAAAATGTATATATTTTTTATGAAGTCACTGATTATATTAAAATTTTATAATTATTTATTATTAGTTAAATGATGATTACATTGTTTCGTGATAATCAAAAGAAAATTCTAGAAAACAAACAAAAGAAACATTTAAGTTATTCATAAAATCCTAATTGATTTCACAGTTTAATAATATAATAGACAAAGTAGACATGTACTTATTCCATTAAATAATAAAACCTTAAGTTTTAACTATGCCATAATGTATTATATTTTTCATAGACATAGCGAACTATTAATTTATATTTGAAAAATAAAATGTTAAAATATAATTCGTTCGTAATCGAATATATTTTATAAAAAGAGAATTTCCCGAATCAATATCAATCTATTTGATTACATTCGCAATGTAATTAACCAACGAAACCACAATTAAATTGTTGATAAACAGAAAAATGCAAATCAAAGTGGCACTTGAAGGCTCGATGAGATGGTTGATTTTACAAATTTAGTTATTTAGACTTTGTATCGATATAAAATGGTGAGATATTATTTTTTTATTGACGTCGTTTTTTGGTGGATGGGGGAGGGATGGGAGAATAAGGTGTTTTATATAATGGATTAATATATGAAAATATCAAAATATATACGAATTGAATTATGCCTATCATTAATCGTCTTTACGAAATAAAGAACTAAAGTAAAAATTGTATATACATTATACATATCGTTGAGCAATCAATAATATTAATTTTATATTTAAAATTGTTAATAGGTATATGAGTTTTTTATTTAGTTGTTATAGTATTATGTTTTTACAAAAAAAATATTAAACGTTTTCTATTTTATATTCAAGAATTTTAAGTTTTTCTTTTTTTAAAAAGGGACTTATATTTAATTTATAAATTAAACATTTTCCGACGTATTACGTCCGATATTTTTCCGAAAATTTCGTTACATAAATTATATCGAATGCCAAACAAAAAGTTCGTTATAAATTGTTGACATTCAAAGTTCAGTAGACATGAGTAGTGTGAAAGACGTTAAAAATGATCCCTTAACCTCTTTCCTACGTATAACTTTAATCTAAACTTAACATCTTTATAAATTATTCACTCTTACTTTAAAATTCGATATTTATGTAGGTAGAAAAAGCATTAAATGAAAATATTCTGTGTCAGAATATAAATTAAATACATAGATTTTTAAGAATAAATAAATAAATATATATAGTTTCATAGTTAAGTATATTTTTTAAAACAATTTTAATCAATTTTTTTAATAGTTTATCTGCAAATTGCAATATATTTTTATAGAACTTTAACTCCTATTACTTCAAAAATTGTATTTATGTTAATTATTTATTTTGTAGTTTTAATTATATTTTAAATGATTTACTAATTTATATTCATCGTTATTTATATGAAATATTAGATTCTGAACTTACTTTGGCTTTCATTCTATATCTATGTATCTAGATTATCATTAAACCACTCTGTATACACGTCAAATAGGTATATTTTTTATCTTTATGGGGGCTATGATGTTGCGTGATTGTAAGTACTATCCCTTTCTTGAAAACCAACGGAGTAAGACGAATAAAAGTATATTTTGATCACTTGACAAGGTTACGTCCTTTCAATGGTACAAAATAAAATATAAATATCAAAGACGATTCTAGGTTTTGTTACCGCGGTATTATGTGTAGCCTGTAGTTTATGTTTTATGTTTTTTTTACCGCGTACTTAACTCGTCCTTTGTAAAATTATGCGTGTTCAAAAAGGGTCGGGTAGAGGAAATTTAAATGTACCTATATAAATAAGCAATGATATTTTCAATATATTTAGTTGATATATATATACATATATCAACTGAACATGTATTTTAAATAATGATTTCCTAGAGTTATTATTGTTTTATTATACAAAAAATATACTGGCTTGTTACTGAAAGACTCACTAAAATAAATAAGATATATTAAATTGTAGCAATTTTACGAGAGAAGAAATTATGTTACCTACTATATTAACAATAACTACGATTAAACACAATTTTGAAATATTTTATTTAAAAATTTAAAAAATATTATTTCATAATATTTTTTTAACTCGGTGTTGTATTATTTTCAAATTTCTTACAGTTATCTGTTAATTTTGATAGTTTTCTTTAATACTTAAAAAACTATTGAGAAAATTAAAAATACCAACAATTATAAATTTTCTTTTAACACAACTTTTATCCTACTTCATACTAGATAGTAATTGGAACATATGCATATTGTGAAAATGTATTTTTAATCATATTTTCAAAAAACATTGTAGTGTCGTGTTGAAAATGTTTTATAAATCAATATTTTAAATTAAATATTACAGACATGTGTTAAAAATATGTTGAAAACAGTTTAATTCAAATTTGGAATGACCAATTTTAATATCAATATCAATGATCTATAATATCTTGACATTTTTCAAACATAAAAAAAAATGAATTGAATAATTATAATTTTAAATTATAGGTGAAATATTAGTACTCGGATGAAAAACCAAATCATATTTGATGTGGTGATTTCCATATGCCAAATTATACTTTTTACTGATTTGCATCGTTATATATTTATAGGAATATTTTGCATCGAAATAGACCAGAAATAATGAATAATACAAGATGAATATTATATAATACATCTATATTCAAAATGTACACTTTTATCTATTTACAGAGAATAAAAAAATGCGAAGAACATTATATAGGTAGTGGTTATTCGTGAAGAAAATTGACGATTTTGATCCATAATGAATATTAATTATTACTAATATATTTATTCATTATACATTTTTCATAAATTAAATTATATATACATAATATATTATGTAATAATTTAGAAAAATTATTTAATTTTTCAATTTTAACCTTGTTTGTTTACATGATTATCATTACATTTGTATATAAATATATTACTTAATACATTTAATAATATCATAGTATTATTTTCCAACGATAAATTCACATTTATAACATATAATATTTAAAAAATAAAATAATTATAAATTATAAATATAACAATATAATATAATACAATACAGCTTCTAGCATGTTACCTGTGATCGTATAATAATTTGTTTCTTATTATTAGTATATTTCAGGGTTGTAATGTATAATACGGTATAGTATAAAACACTTAATTACCTATTGAGTTCATATTTGTAGTTTTTTTTTTTTTGATACTTTTCATATTTTGGTGGTTTTTTCAAAAATAGCATACGAGTATTAATGATTTTTCGTGCATATAAATACATTTTTAGTATAAAATAATAAAAATAGTTTAATACAAAACCTGTAGTTTCAATAGTTTAAACTTCAAACGTAAAATGTAAAACGATATTTATTAATGTATCTTATTATTATCAAATAGGTAGAACTTAAATTTCAATATAATAGTCAATTGAACATAAATACTTATCAAGACACTGGTGATTTTTATCTTATCTCATCATAACGCGATTATTCTTCCTTTTACGACCGTCAAAAATAAAATTTAGTTTACTCCAAATACAGTTATTTAATAGTATAATAATTAATAAATAATAAAAATGTATAATCTATTAGAATGTATATGGTTATTGTACAATTTTTTATGCATATTTGTTGACATATTTTAATTTTTTTTGGTGCATATTTGCATGAATATTTTGGCAATTTTACCTCCCATTACATTTCATCCCTAATTATTATATTACATTAATATTAAATCAGTAATTATTTTAATAGTTTTAATTTCAAAATTTGAGGAAAAGACTGGTAGTCAAGTGTGTTTTATTTTTATTTTGTAAAGGTTTATTAAATTTTTTTTAATTTTGTTTTTAAATTTTCGTTTTAATTTTATGAAATTGTATTTTATCTTTATGTATATACCTACATAATATGTAATATGATATTATGATACTTAATAATATTAATTATTGAATATAAGTTTCTAAGGTACTCTTACTATTCCTTTTTTTTATTGGTAAATACCTATGGCTTATTTTTTATTTAATTATAAGAAAATTACAATTGGAAAATGCAAATACAAAAACTAATATTATATTTTAGTTTATAATAAATTAACTTAAAACATTCACATTGATCGTTAAATCGTATTTACATTTTAATGTAAATTTAAAATACAAAAACATTTTTTATACATTTTATACGTGTATATTATCATCCCTAGTACCTATACTCTATGTATTATGTTTATTAATTTTCATATTTTTTGTACCCCATTTTTGTTTTATTTTTAATTTATAACATAATGATGACTTACGGTCGGAAATAATTGTTACTTATAATCTTTTTTTTGAATACTCTCGGCATATATATTTTTATATAATGTATTATTTTTTATAATATTTTACTTATATATAAATATATAATTATTTATATTTATATAGCATTTTATTATGTATTACATTTTTGGAATGCTGGAATTTTTAAATTTTCAAATATATATTTCGTAATAATTTACACCAAATCTAATATCCGATTGTAAACATATACGTATATAATGGAAATCGGTGAAATTATAATGATGATTAAAATATAGGTAATTTAT
The DNA here is from genome assembly GCA_025469235.1 of Pemphigus obesinymphae. Lineage (NCBI taxonomy): Eukaryota > Metazoa > Arthropoda > Insecta > Hemiptera > Aphididae > Pemphigus > Pemphigus obesinymphae. The sequence goes on from JAIPRL010000356.1 coordinate 29,612, forward strand.
GTACTTAGGTACGTAGTTAAATGGTGATCTTAATTAGTGCCTGTTGTTATAACCGTAACCTACATACATCCGGCATGAAATTAAGATCTATTTTCAATGACCATAGTCTCACTGATTTTGTGGAACAATTCGGTATCGTTGCATATTCTAAAAGACGAGACACTTAAGTGGTGTTTGTAATGTAAAATACAACGTTTAATTCAATTCTAAAACGATATAATACTTGTTAAACGTAAGCACAATGGACAATTGAAATGTTCGTATAAATTATAATTATTATTATTTGCAAAACGACTGCTCTAATCTATGAGTTAAACGAAAACAAATTTATCATTGAAGTATACATACTACCTAATGCGTTCTGCAGTAATTGATCTGTTGTAAAAATTTCAAAATATTACATTTATTTAGAATACGCGTTATTAATGAATTACACCTATTACGGTCTGTAGAAAAATATTCGTTAAAGTAGGTACCTATTCATATATTTTTACGATCCATATTATGGCTACCGTTCAAAATATCCCTTGATTAGAATTTCCTTGCACCCAAATTTCCTAATTTAAATCATATTCACATTCAAAATATCCCATAATATGATACAGTACATTTTTATTATTACCTATTGCATTTTTTTTTTTTTTTTTTATTACAAAATATTTTGAATTGGAAAATGCCCGGTAGATAAGTGCCTATCATTTTTGTATAAATATTAAATAGTATATTGATTTTAATCAAAGTACATTAGTTATTAACTCTTGGTTTTTATCTTTCAAATTGACCCGGTTTCTAGTCATCGATTTTGAATATATAATATATTTAATATAACACGGTATAGGTACACATATTTTTTTGGAGTGAGTTTCCTATACAATCTTGATTTTAAATTTATGATAAAGTAATAATATAATAAGACTTAACAAAGTAGTATCGTTTCAAGTAGAAAACCTGAAAAATAGTACATTAAAACGTTAAAATGAATTGTATAATATATATATGATATTTCAATGAGAACATTATAAGTGAGTACCATATTTATATATATATATAAGTTTTATATATGTACAAATTTACGGGAAAATATACCACAAAAATCGGCAAATAAAAACAATAGGTGATTCGAATTATATTATTATTCTTTGATTATTTTTTATTCACTTGAAAAATGTCCTATCAAAAAAAAAAAAATTCTATACCCCGATAATTCATTTTTTTTTACTCCTTTTTGTCAAAAAATAATTGTATACAAAATAATAAAATAACAAATCATTGTAAAACCAATAAATTCTTCGTTACGTTAAAAATGTAAAATAAATATTTATTTTTCTTATATATAACTGAATTTGTATATTATTCGTTGAATTTTACCGTAGAAAATAAACGATTAGGTCATATAAATTAGGTAATATTTATAAAAATATAATTACATTTTTAAATTTAGACTATACAAATTCTACAAATTCATATATTATTATTTATTTTTAATTTACCTACGATGTTTAGGAGGTACACGTCTTTATTGGTAATTATGATTTAAATATAAAATATGTATTAAAGAAAGGATAAAATTTGGATGTCTTACTAAAAAAAATTTCAAAATTTCATAGTAATTATAGGTAATTTGACGAAATTAATTTCTAGCGTAGATACGTACTTTGTAATAATAATATATATAAAAACAAAAAAAATGAAAACAAGTTTTTATTATCTTTTTGGTAGAGAAAAAAAATGTGAGTTCCGAAAAAATACCTATTCGTTATACTCGTATAAATCGTTTTTACTAAAAATATTACATTTTAACAAATTCTATTATACAAAATATTATGATAATTAAATTTTTCTTGTATTAAATAGTCTCGTACAGTTGACATACAATATTTGTTTTAAACGTTCGAAACGAATTGTTTTCAATTATTGTTCTACATAGCGATTCGATGGTGCGTTCAATCGCAATCAATACGCGATTAAATGTTTTGCTATTTGAACATTGACTGTATATACAGTGAGAAATAAACCGCATGAAAATTATACGTTAAATTTCAAAATGTATTATGCCGATTAAATTTCAAGGGTTGCCCGTGCAAAATGCTGTTCACGTCCAGACTGTTGTAGGTACTGTAGGAACATTCCTAACATAACTATTAAAACTGTTACGGGTAAGTACTTTAGTTTTACTTATACATGTACGTATATATTTTTTTTACAGTTAAAAAAACTTTTTATTTTAATACATTTAATAAAAACAAAAAAATATATAACAACCGGTATATAAAATACTCTTATATGAGAAAAATATAAAAAACAAAAAAACTGACTCTTATACCTAATAAAATTTAAACTTACAACAGACAAATTAATTAGTCTTAAGTCACATTTCACAATACTTTTTTGTTGACTTATATTATTAGGAATATAATTAATAACTTTTTCTGAGTTTTCTTCAACAATATAATCTGGCAATATATATCTCTTTTCTGACTATTTGTAGGTAGAGCATGATAAAAATGATGAAATATTGTATGTATAAGTGGCAGTAACTGAATCAAATTTTTTTGTCTCAGCAGAAATTGGAACAGGTTTAGTATTAATATGGGCATGATGTTTTCTAAGTAGGTAGTGATATTGTTTTAGATGTTTTATCAAAATTTAAAGTAAATATCTTTATACAAGAGAACTTCAATATTTTTAGTGAAATGCAACCACTTTCTTCACATCTTTCCACACACATGTTTCTCCTTTATCATTAAACTTTTGGTATATAATGCAAATTTTAAAAGTTCGGAAAAACTAAAAAAATTATTCATTATCATTTGAATATTACATAAAATAGATTTTTTTTCTAGTTTGTCTTACAAGTATTAACAGTCATACGGCTGGTAAATCGTTGTTTTATTTTTTCTATTAAAGTATGATCTATATGTCATACTCCAAATAAATGTGACCAGCAACTAAAAATGTATGATCAATGATTTCTAAACTTCCATGAATTCTAATATAAGCCATGTACATGGTAATCCTATGTGCATTTTTATTTTGACCACCGCATGTGTTTGAATATAATGCAACTTGCTTGACCGGAGAACTGATATTGCTGATATTTTATTGTACAAGATCCTATTTGATTTGCTCTACGATCGTTTGTTATGTAACTATTATATAATCTTTTTGATATTATTTTAATCAACGGTGTTCAATAATGATAACAACCAGCTTGATATAAACAATGTTAATTATTTATTTCAATTATTATGGTCATACGTCATAAATTAAAATATTAAAATGTAGGGTTGGAAGTATTTAGTCAAAACTTAAATACGTGTTTAAAATTTAACTGTTTTATAAAATTTTTGAATTATGCATAAATATCTTTGTGATTTAATCCATTATTACTAATACTTTTCAGTTAAGACACATTTTACAAATTCGAATTATAACGTATATGGTAGAGATAGAACATAGTTTTTATACCCCAAAAATGAGTGTTTTTTTAAAAATATTTTTTGTATTTAACCTCATTTACACAATGTTTATATTTAAGAACTTTAACCCAAGCACCTTAGAAGTATAGATGCGAGAATTGCTCTATTCATCATAATATATCTGGACATAAAGCCATACGGCATACTGCAAAAACAAATTACACACACCTATATCCGTTTTAACAAAATTAGTCGGGTTCTTATTTAAGTACGCAAACACGCGGCAAACATTATCTGTGTTTTATGTACGCAAAACATGAACATTAAACCGTCCGTTGCACCTAAATGACATTAATTCCATCGATTTTACACTATCGAAATCTATAACGATGTACCAGCATTTAAAACAATCCTTTGATCTCGAATTATTTACTTTGGGTCTCTTTATCATGCGGTTCCGGGATAAGCGAATTTTCCTAAAAACTCTGTTTTCGTTCACTGATCATAATATGCATTTAAAGAAATAATACTAAACGAACTTTATAGTATTTACTCACGATAGTTAATAAGGGTAAATATTTTAAGACTTTTATATATATATATATATTTATATATTATAAATATTTAGGTAGCCTTGAAAATTCTCTACATGAATGTTAACTTGATAAATGGCTTTAAGTTTTGACAAAAAAAAATTTTTATACATATTTATATACATTTCAAAAAAAATCATAAATAGAATAATAACAAAATGACCGTATTGATATTTTAAAAGAAAAAAATTTTAGTGAATACAATATTGTGAAAATTTACAAAAACGAATTTGTTCATATAATATAGTACTTACTTGAGAAAATACAAACCAAAAATCAGTTTAGCCGAGTGTTTAATACGAAAAGTGTTATGGTCAAAATACAAGACGAAATAAATCGACAGCTTACAACAAATATTGATAAAAAAAATTTTGTCCGATAAAAACCGACATATGTCAAATAATTCCAATATGTTTAAAACACCCACTAGTATTCACCAGTGAATTATACTACACGGAAATTGTGTTTCAACTCCAAACCGAATTTTTAAGCCTATAAATTTAATTTAAGAGAAAACAGCTCGGGGTTAGAGGTATAAACATAAAGATTACAGTACGACTTGAGTATCGCAATTTATTGTTTTACATTAAAAATTGATTTTTCAAAAAACAAATGATTATATTACGTAAAAAAAAATTTTTTTTTTAAATTCTAGTTTAGAAAAAAACGTGTATACATTAAATTCAGAGGAATGAAGTCCCATGTATTTTGTAGTTTTCATTGTTGTTTTCCGTCAAAAAAAATACGTGCTCATTTAGTAAAATTAAAAAATTAATTTTCAAATTTTGTTATTAAGTGTATAAAACAAAACAAATAGGATTACAATGGGAGAGAGAAGGTTCCATAACAGTTTGTACTGTAAATTATAATTTTATATCAAAAACAATTTCATATATTTATCTCCTTGTGTGTATTTATTGATGTATATATTACATACGTATAACTTCTGTATTTACCTATTGCACTTCCATCACGATGGAATTTCTCCGGTTTAAACAATTTATTATCAGCCAAACCCCATTACCGTGCACTAAGACATTTACACATCAATAACAGTTCAAAGTTAACATTCTTATCTAGAAAAAAGAATTGAATAATACTATAAGTTAAATAATAATCCCCGTTCAGTAGGCACATGTAATATGTAGATAACACAAGGTGAAAGTGTTGAATTCGGATACAATTATTAATAATTTATTTGAACAAAATTATATTGTGATCGGATCAAAGTATAATAAATGAATATTATAAATCAGTAAGTCATCACTCATCAGTAATGGGCACAATCGGTTTGCAGTCTAGACAGTGACGCCGAAGTCAATGTTGAAGTCGGGCAACTATCTTCAAAAATGTGGCCTCGAGGTACCATGATAACATATTATTTTATAAATTATAATATATAAGTATTTCCCGAAAATAGTTTCCTATTAATATTTTGAGGAGCCCTAGTTTATCTACAGGGTTAATAGTCGATCGTGGGTTGTTCTCTAAACACAACATAATAAATGGAATAAAATAAGAATAACAGTGTAGGTATAGGATTATTAACAATCATTAGTTGGTACCAAGAATAATATTGAGGGACTGGTTGTATATTATGTCGATCGTATTCAAAGTTGTCATGAATAATGTCGGTTCTCACAGTTTCACCATGTCGGCGACAAAATATATTGTGTGAAAATATTATGTTTTATTAACTTGTTTAATTTTGTGCAAATATCATTACCATGATATATGAAAAAATATCCCTCCACTTTTCAATTGATTTAGGTTTGATCATAGTATTGTGTTTTATATTTCATTTTTTTCTTATCATTATATTAAAATATCTTAGTCCGTGCGTAAAATGATATTTTTCATAAATTGTAATATTCAAATTTAAAAATTCCTAGTCGTTTTCTTTGTAATAGAACGAGAAAGTCCAAAGCCGAACATATTTTTTTTCATAATTATTTTGCTTAAAAGTACCTAGCTAATTTACTACTATGTATTTACATAGTTATATATCTATTTTTGTATTTAATTATTATGGATATAATGTACGTCTTCTTACCTATAATGTTGGCTGATAGAACAGATACAAAAATAACATTATAATATAGTGTCCAAAAATAATTCAATAAATACAATTATTGGAAAATACATTTTTGAACAAATAGTATCTTAGATTACTTAGTAGGTAACCAATAGTTTAAAAATTTGTTTTTATTTGACTGGGGTTTAAAAATGTAAGGAACTAGAGACAAATTTCTGAACGATTTTAAATAGAAATAATTGAAATGATATGAAACTAAAGAAACAAATATATATTTTATACACTGTAGGCCATAATTATGTAATTTTTATCAATAATTATTATCTATCATTAATCGGTGTATTCCACTATATATTCCACAACATTAAACATTTTAATCGTGGTCATACTATATATATATTTACATATATTTTGCAGAACAGTCTCTCTATATTACCCTATGGTTGGTACTAAGTTCCTGCACGGATTGTATTTTTTTTGGCCCGGCCAATCCCAACCCCTATTTATGAAGTACCGGCCTGAACCGACCCGCCCGAGAACTTTCTATAAAAACCCGGTCCGGCAAGACCTGAGCATTTATCATAAATCCACCAGGCCAGCCTGTCTATACAATAACAACTCTCAAAAAATTCCCGATTCGGTCCGAAAATGTTTCATTTGAAAAAACCCGCTTTAGCTCTGCTATTTATTGTAAAATATCGAACTAACCATGCGCTATTTTGAATCAAGTTCGAAAATTGACTTATTTTATAGTCAATGAGATTGTGAGAATATTCGATTAAATTATTATTATTAAATTATTCATTAGAAACATATTTGATATTTTAGTTATTTCTGAATATTTTCATTCATTTTTCGTTTAGGATAAAACTCGGCCCAAATGAAATTGAATTAATCTTGTCTACCAATTCTTCCATCAATACTTGAAGATTGACAAGTTGTGTTCAACAGAGTACTGGTTACAGAATTGATTGAAATTATAAAATGTGTAAATAATAAAAAATATTAACTGGCCGTGTTTAGGTAAGAATGTAGGATGTTATTATATCGTATAATGTGTGATTGTGATGAATACTCTTTTTTGGTGGAATTTGACCCAATACCTAGACATTTATACAGGAGCGTAACTAGTAAAGAGGGATTATTTCCCCCCTCCAAAGTTGCTTCATTCAGCTAAATCGTGTTAAGGGCCATGTCCAATGTGACAGTCTCAGTAAAAGTTTATGACTTTTTTTTGTTTTGCCTATTTACGTTTTTAATTATTAAGGAAGTATTTTATGAAAATGAGTTTTTCAGTTGGCCAAATTGTTGAAAAGTATCAACTTTTTTTTTTTTGGCTCTATTCAAATTAAGATCATTCAGTGACTAAATTAAACATATACTGTAGATAGCTCACGACTGAAACCTCCAAATTTTAGAATTGCCGACTATATTTTTAAAACTTTGGCACTACTGAATCTAGGTATTGTTCATGCAGTAAATACAAGAACTAGATCAAGACAAAGATCAAATTGTAATATTATTAGCAAGACTAAAAGCAAAAGTTTTATGCAATACCAAGACCAAGACTGAATTCAAGGACTTTTGTAGTCTTGATTTAAAAAAATTACAATTTAAGTATCAATGTATTAAATGTATAAAAAGTAATTAGTTATATATATTATATATTATCGAATTTTTGTTAGGATAATTTTTTTTCGTATACATTCTGAATAAACAATTCTAACCTAAGGTTTTGTAACGTATTCAATAATGTCCTATTGTAATATTTTCGGAGACGCTTATCAAAAATATAGGTTTAATCTTATTTTCCAAATTTTCATGAAAGCTCGATGTTATCGGAAACCACAAACTACATTGGTAGGTATACCACTCAGATATACTTATAACATTTAAAAATTGTTATTTTTATTTTTACTTCTTAAATATAAGTCCAGAAAATTTTATGGATTTTGAATCTATTCTAAATAACTATTTATTCGTATTTAAAAATTTGGTAAAAAAAAAAGAAAAATAATATCAAAAATCAAGCCAGCAAAAATGTTAAATGTAATACAAAGACCAAGACTGATTTTTATTAAGTCAACAAAACTAAAAATATTACCAAGATTGAGTTAAAAATGTAATAATAAATCAATTCTTTGCTTTATTTGTAACACAACGAAAAAAGTAAAACAACGATATTATTTATAAAAAATTCTGACATCTAAAAAAAATAACACATTTTTCTTAAAATAGATAGTCTATAATTTCAAGGGGGAAAATTTTCTATCATGCATTTACTATAATGTTCTATATTTTTTATTAAATTTTGAATAATGTGAACTCATATTATTATTTTATTGTACTTAAGATATACATATATAACATTAAAAGTAAACATATATATTACTATATGGTTCACGAGAATTCTAAAGTTATGTATTATTACCTATTTCTTTGTGCAATATACCATTTTCTATCGTTTTGTACGGAAATTCGAAATGGTAGCATGCATGATATTATATACTTAGTCAATACCTCTCGACTGCACCCTTTTAAACTGAAAATACTACGTCACACAGAAAAGATCTTAAATAAAAGAAGAAGAAAATGAGAAAATAATACGGTTGTTATTAGTTTCGAGACGCAGAAATGTGGATTTTACCTTAAAATAATACCCAGTAATTTTAATGTTATATTTTCATAAATTTGTACTCTACGAGATATCATAATATCTGGATTTTTTGATGTCTCGCTCACTCAATCTAATATCTAAAAATAATAAAAATATCTTTATTAATAATTATGCAGCTATAAGTAAAAATATTGCTTTTTTAATATTCTTCACGGAATTTATATCACGTACAATTAAATTCATTCCTCAGTTTTACCTTCAGTTAATATAATATTAATATATATTTTTTTATTACAACAGATGACTTAGGGTAGGTACTTGTTATAATCTATTTTATTATTTTAATTAATTTTTTTTTGTTCTCTCGTACCTTCGTCTTACCTTGTTTTTATACTTGGCCATTCGATTGTGTTATCTATCAAAATCAAGTCGTAAAAAAGATTACCAACGAATTGTAGCCCATTACTTTCTCTGCGTAGTTATCATTTTTGGTTATTTTTTTCTACACTTAAAAAAATTATTGAGGAAATCGAAAAATAACCTATTTAAAGTACAATTTTGAACGAACTGAAAACTTTTTTCCACAAAACTTCTACTCAACTCCTGCTCTTTGAAATTATGTAGATATACATAAAATACACATGATTGTAAAATAAATACATTCATTATTCCGCTCAGAATCGAACTATATAGTCAGTAGTATAATAACGATAAAATTCTACGCAGAGAATAACTTCTGTGAGATGAATAAATAAATAAAATAAAACGCTTTTTTACACGCTATGGCAAAGTCCTTAATAATTAAACCAACCGTGACGTATATTGTGGAGGCTTAGGTCGGTGACTGTGAATATGCATATACATTTTTTTTTTCATATACATTCATTGACGTACTTAAGGCTTACGTGTGAGTAATTTGAATCGATCTCAGCGCTGTTCATAGTAAATTATTGGTAGAAAAAAAAATCAAAAAATGATAATTTTAAACAAAAACTTATCTAAAGTCTAAAATAAAATATTTTTAAAATTAAAAAACAACTAGCATTCCCACTCTATTCAGAATCTAAATAAATGTTGCTATTTATAAATTTTTAATAATAAGAATAACATTAAATTAACATTAAACATAAAGTTATAACGTTATCTTATAGGATTATAGGTACAACAGGAAATCATATTTACAAGGCCCTAAAAACAATATTTTTAACAGGCATTACAATGTGTATGATTAGCTAATTAAAATAACTGTTCTAAGGAAATAATTGTGAAGTAAAATTTTAACAAGATACTCTTAAAAAAATATACATTATTTTATATTATATTTAGATAAAAAAAATATATATAATAAATTTTTCATTTATTTTTTTGTGACCTTTAAAAAAAAAAATAATAATAATAACCATGACAACTTTAAATTTTGATATTTTAGCATATTCTAAATTATTCACTTGATAAAATTAATTAATCCTTACACTTAAAAATACTAAAGGAAAAATCTAAAAATATATTTTCTCAAAGTACTATTTGTGACCAGTTTGTCATTAAAAACCCTCTTTAATCAAAAAATCCTACTCAAATTTTTTTACACTAGAAAGTTTATAAATACAAAAAAAAAACACATCTTGATGAAACCAATACATTTCTCATTCTGATTTGAATCTAAAAAAATAATATGTAAAAGTAGGTTTTTGTTAGTCTAGTATTGTTCATAGTTGATAATACTGTAATAGTGTATTATTATAATATGTTACTAAACAATTATTTTTTTCCACAATTTTTCCTTAATTAAAATTGATTTCTACTAGCTATTTTTTCGATGTAAACTTATTCGAAAATATTCAATCTCTACTAAATATTATGTACCTAATACTTATTTATGTTTAGTTTATTTCAAGGTATATATATATTTATGATTAAAACCAAAATATATATAAACAAATTTGTAATAAATACATTCGTAGTTGAAATGATATATATTGTAATTATTTGTATACGATAAAAAAAAAAAAAAAAAAAAAAAACATAAATCGTTTAAACAATAAATGACGCTTATGCTGTTGTAGACGGTAGATTGAATAGAACTATTCGCAAGGAAATACTCGTGTGCTGCAGATACAACACGTATATTATAAGAATTTTAGGGTTTTATCGTACTTTATACCGTTTGAGCTAAACGATTTTATTGCCAACATAATACACACCCTATATTATCATTATAACATAGGCTTGTCAATATCGCTCTGTATACAGTGTGTCATCATTGTCGCATAATATATTTTGTTTATTATTATAATCTATTATCAGTGATCCACAGCCCTTATCGAATAAATAAAGAGCACGGTCCTGAATATCAATCAGGATAAAACTATGCTATTGCCAAGAGTACGCGTACCTAGATATACAGTAAAATTGTGTCACTTCGGGATAGGTGTGGGGGTGCATAAATTCAGTGTAAATTATTAAATCTATTAAAACCCATAATACGATCATATTTAAACTATAACCTTTATAGTTTATATTCGTACAGAGAGATTCACATGGATTTTCTACATATATATATATATCACAACGTTCACAATAATTTGGCTTAGAACATTTATTTTTATATAGCTAGTCAAAATATAATAAATAGCTACAGGTAGAAATGGAAAAGATAGGGAATAGTGTCTGTAACCAGATTACAAGAGAATAAAAAGATAAACGTCTTTCTACACCACGGGATATATAGTAAAGATGATAATACAGTTACGTTATATCCTTACACGTAAGAACGTGTAGAATTGGAATACGATGAAGACCTTGACGTCTACACGGGAAAAGGTGGCTGAATGTATTTCTGAAAACAATAGTGGTACAAAAATGGTTGAGAAAAGGTTTATGGTTCAAATGTGTCGAGTTAAATATTTATGGAGGTCAAAATTGTCGAATAATATTATAATACCAATAGAAAGAAAAGAAATTCAGAATTGTATGAAATAACTTAAGATTTCAATGACTTGTGAAATACTCATTGGAAATAATATTAATGATTAAATTTTCGCCGTAGACATTAATATAATAATTGGTATTTGTGTATTTTATGTACATATTGATTTAAAATTTAAACGAAAATTCGATCAACTTTGGATGCAATGTTGAAGTATATCAGAGAATAGACATATTAATTAGACATAGAATAAACGACAAAATTCATGGAAAAATTATTTCCGGCTTAATTTAAAATGATTGTAATATTGTTATGAAATAAAATATCTATTAATAAAACACTTGCATTATTATTCTGCTTATTCAAGATGTGTTTTACCTTAATATATTATTATAAATTATTATAAACCACTAATATATTATTATTAAGATACCAATATATTTTCATCCATGATACTGTTATCGTTTATTCTATGTCTGGGGAACATGCGTAGTGATAGCGAAAATTGAATTATAGCTGACATGATTATTTACTTATGCTTTTTAATTAGTTAGGGAAAGCCTACTCAGCTATAAGTGAGCATAATTTGTAGTTAATGTTCTATATAAAACAATAAAGTATTTCTACATTACGTTTTAAAATATTTTATTTATTATAATTATTTATTTTTATTTCTAAATTTCACAAATAGAAATATGCATTTAAAAGTATACCATTAATAGCAATTGAATATAATTTGAAAGCAATGATAAATCAATGTATTTAATTGAACAATTATAAACAGCGCTTCGGTTTAATATTTTGTTATTTTTCAATAGACCCATAACGATTTTATTTTGGTATTTTGTAATTTCACCTATATTTAAATAATATTTCAGTTATATTGAGTATTTTATTTTTTACGCATAAGAAACTTAATGGAAAATTCGAAAAAGTACCACTTCAAAGTATCAACTACTTCCAATTTTTTATCAAAAAGCTCTTTACTTCAAAACTCTTACTCGGCTTCGATTGGACGAAAAATTGTTCACATGGAGAAGAAATAAGCTTAATTTATAATCACTAGATTTCCTCTACTGAGAATCTAAAATAAATGTAATAGTATACAGATTTTGGTTTTTTCTTTCTTTGATTTCAAGTTTAACCCAGAACGGGGACTTTATCTTTACGTATAATATCAATGGTATTAGAATATCATAACATTAGGTAAATATACATAATATGTAATTAACATGTTATTTGTTTTATTAGATTTTGCGATTATGGTGTTGTATGCAAATAATGCTTAATACAAACGATTTGAGTCAATAACTGTTATATAAAATTAAAATACTAGTGATAAAAATAAAAAACATGAAATTAACATTTTGACTCTGAGCTTTTATACTATACATTATATCATATGATTCAATTACACATGGTATAAAGATCTTAAATCAATAACGTATAGTATAAAAATCGTAAGATAATATTATAAGTCGTTTGTAACAAGCATCAAAAGAATATAATTTCATTATGTTCATGTAAAACATTGTATACGAACATTAATTATACAAACAGACATGTATACACATCTTCTCGGTAAAAATGGCAAGAGCAAATATGTATTATATAATCAAATAACAGTAAATCCGACAGACTAGTTCACGGACTACCTATACAAGAATATTCTTAAGACTATATTCAGAAATGTTAAAGCCCTATATCTCTCATAAGTTGCAATATCTTAACTTAAACAATACCTGCCGTAAGAGCCGTGAACATCACATACTATTATACCATATTATCATACCAATATACGGTACAAAAATAAACTGTAAAGTAAAAAGCTTTTTTGATTATTGACTTTTGGTACTCTCATTGGTACTTCAGAGTGTTCAGTTTCCAATAGTTTTTCCGATAGTTATATTCAGAATAAAGAAAAATTACCTTTTATAACGTTAATATTTGATAAATGTAGAGAAATAACAATAAAATTGTCATTAGTGCCCATCTTTTTTTTAAATAATATTATACCAACTTCGCTCAGATCCGTCTTTCTAGTGCAATGATATATCATTGCTTTCAAATTGCATATAATATTATATACTATCCTGTAAGTGGACCGATCGAACAATGAACTAACTTTCACCATATTCAGTATTTGAACGTGTTTTAATTATATAATTATAAGTAATTTATTGGTTGTGAAAATAAAATATTGTTAACTCTTTAAAGACAATCAGTGATAAGCTGAGTGGCAACTAATATTTTGAATATCTATTACTGACACGACTGAATTTTGAAAACAAATATATTACCGATAGTCAAGCTTTATAGTCGAAGTTTCTGAACATACATTCACGAGTTAAATGACAGAATATTTATGACGAGTCCTAAAAAATATTCTTAAAAATATTTCATAATTTAAACGAAAATAACCATATAATTGGATTCATTAATGAAAAAAAAATAATCTAAATAATAATTTCATCTATACAAATTGTTGTAACTAGTCTAGAATTTAAGCTATTATGGTATTTTAGGTTGGAAACACACACGAGTGTTATTGTACCGCATGTTATTTCGATGGTGCCATAAAATTACAGGACATTTCGTCGGATACATTTATGTAAATGGTACAAAAATTGCCACGCTGTAAACATAACGCAAGATATTTTGAAAACTGTTTCGTGCACCTCGACTTTACCACGCGTTAAAATAACGTGTGACCCGTATTCTAGATCAAAATGCATTGAAATTATTTGATCCCAATACACAAAGCACAACGGGTTTAATTTCTACCTACCTACGGATTATATTTTCACATTTCCGATAAAGTTTTAATGATTAATGATTTATCGAAGTGTCAACATGTCATTGTCATCAAAAAAAGAATATGAGAAATCTTCGTAAATGATAATCGATGATAATATTGATCTCGATATTTTAATATCGATGGTAGAAGAGTGACCAGCATTTCGGGATAAAGCCCTTGAGTATTTTTTGGACCGAAATTAAAAAAATAAATTTTGGAAAGAAGTTTTTTGTGTATAAAGACCAGGATTTAAAGCCTTAAATCTCGAGGAGCAAAAACTTTTAAGTTTTCTTGTTATTATACGTTGGTATCATGTTTTCAATAAATACCGCGCAAAGATAACTAACTGATACTACTGATACTTACTGCTATCGTATTGTAAATAACGCCTGTGTGTAGGTATAAACTTTTAACGGTACGGTAAAATAATATTGTGGTATAAAAATACAGAGCCGTAAAATAACGCTCGTATATTGCCCGCCTTAGACCGTAATTTTCTATTTGAATTATTGAATTTTCGTTAAAAACACATCCTAAATCCCTCACTATTCCAACGTCTTACCTGTGACTGGGTAAGTTTCTAATATCATAATATATTACACCACAAAGTGTTTACTAGTACGTATAATTTTAGATTCTTCGACCTTAATCTGGCGGTTGCCTTTCTGTTAATAAAATATTTAAACAATGAGGGGAAACAAGAATATACGAAACAATAGTAGATTTTATAAGGGTATATGCGGGGGATGGTCACGAGAACTAAACCCCAAGAATTTTATGTTTAATAATTAATTTTAAAATTTTAGACTCACGTTCACATTGTTTATTATTGTTTGATAATTATTATAATTTGAAACTAACCAAATCTATTATTGAAGTCACAATAATGTTCCAAATTAAATTAATAACATCCTTAAATATAAAGAATAGAAAATTTTATTGCCAATATATTCTCCTCGACCCACAAAATATGTGTGTACAAATATTCAAAATTTCCACTGGCAAGAAATATAATATTATAGAATATAGTTCCCGTGCGTGGTATAATTTTACGGTGATCAATATTCTATCGTGACGGCATTTACTACGAGAAACACAATTTTAAAACATAAGCGTTTGCGTTTATACAATAATATTAAATTTGTGTAATTAAAATATTATTTATGTGAATTAATGAAAACTAAGAAAATGTTTAGAAATAACTACTGTTAAGACAAAATTAATCATATATTTACTGTATTATATTCAGTAAAAAATATTTGAAATACAATTGTTACTGTTATTTGTCAATTTAAAATAAACGTAATCATATTTTATACCTACTTAAACTAGGTACATCATATTATATGAAAAATGTACACAAACGAGTTATTAATTATTATTTTTTTTTAACATAAAAAATTTGAATTTTTGCATAAAAACCTTGAAATTAAACATTTATTGTGATGATTTAAATGACGGATAAATGGGTTCATCGTCCTATATAATATTTTAAAATTTTAAAATGTTGCAGGCTCAGAATAAAAAGTACATAACGATATATATATACAATTTTGATGCAAATTGATTTAGTTTAATCTAAAAATATGGCTTATAAAAAATAAAAGATTTTAAAAAATATCTAAAAAGAAAAAGTACTACTTAATTAAAACTTGCGATTTGGAACCTGAGTTTCAAAAATATATTTAAGTACTGACTATTATTACCGTCATACTATCAAATAATCAACTGGTAATTTTCATTTTTTCAAATGCAATAAAATTACTATTAATCATATTTTTCCCACGAACCATAGAGGTATGGGACCTTTATTTATTTTAATGGTTTCGGTTTTAGGGCTTTTGAATATAATATGGGATTCGATTTCCAGTTTTAAAAATTGAAAATGTTCTATTCGGTTTTTGGTATTCGTTACAATATACAGGTTTAAAAAAAAACTCCGACAATACAGGATACGTTCGGGTTATATAAGGTATATATTTGGTTACCGTGTTTGTACTATAAAGTATAATCTGATAAGACCCAAAACCTGTTTTTAAAACCCGATTCTAAACTCCCTCATGCTTATATCCAAGTCTATATTGGGTTATAATGGGTCGAGAAACCCGCTCTCCTCGAACATAATGATTACGATTATTTTATAACTATTATATTACTATTTTTAAATAATCGTATGGAATGATGTCATTATACGCACTTTTTTATTCTTGATTAGCTAAACACTTCAAATAAATGAATGTTTTTAGATCTTGACAATAGAACCTCTCCTGAAAATAAATTCTCTCTGCGAGTATGATTCACTGCACAATAATTATAAAATCGAGTGAATGCCTTAGGGCAGATGGTGGAGAAAAAACGTTAGAAAACATATTAAGTACGATCATTGGGCGATTTATATTATATGCTGTCTTTAATACCGTTTTGTAGCCTCATAACCGAGTGTGACATACAAGAATGCCGAAGTCGAGCCTAAACGTATTCGTATATCACACCGTATAATAATTCATATTATAATATGCTCTTTGAACGAAATACCTTCTTCGAAAATAATAATATCGACCTGTAAACTCTGTCTCTCTCTCTCTCTATATATATATATACCCTAGACAAATGGATAAATAAATGCATTTGAAATAGGATTTTCGGACGAAAGAAAACGCTATACCAACGATGACGGAATATAATAATATATTATCCTGCACATAGGTATTGGCCGTAGACAAGTGCAAATAATATAAAAAAAAATGTAAATTTCAAGGACTCTTTCGAATCATACTATGATTATTATTATTATTATTATTATTATTGAAGTGTCATATACGAATTCAAACTCTAAAATAAGGACCTCTAACCAAGAAATAATTTCTTCGATATAAATAATGGACTAAAATGATAGCTGGTTCCCGAATTCGGTCGTAAGGATAATTTCCTAGGAATTCTAAACATTTTTAAAATGAAAATTCCCCCCTCCCCATTTAGTATAGATTATTGGTACCTCTGATAATTAAATGTTCGGTTCTGGGAACAAAAACAAATTTGTTTTAGCAATTTTTTTTTATATTACATTATTATTAATTATTTTCTTAATATATTATGTATACAAAGAACCTACCTATATGTATTCAAATTTTCAATAATATTATATATAAAAAAAAAATATATGAAGGTATACCACATAAATGTTCCTAAAAAACTAAAATCTATAATAATATATTTTTTTCAACGTTGGGAAATTCAAAATATTCTGAAATTTATTTTGCTTTACGCTGTCTATTTTTTCAGTTATTACATTTTTTTCTAAAGATTTATTTTCAAAACTCATAAATAATTTTTACTAAAATTATCTATACTCTGAAATCATTCAATTTTTTTTTTTTTTTTTTTGGTGTATTGCTATATTTCATTGTATTTTTTTAATATTTCCAACGATCATATCAATTAAGTTGCAACCTACCCAATAATTTCTGGTAAAAATCAACAAAATATACAAAATACTACTGTAATTTTGAAAAAAAAATATAATTTTTCATTTGCATGTTTGCATAAATACAAGTAAAATAATAATCGTGGAACATATGCGCAAAAAATAAAATAAGCACCATATATTAGACCTTGGTAATTTGCAACTCAAAAAATATTCAATGTTATTTAAAGTCAGGCTATCACGATAGCACTATGTCTGAAGTTTTTGATGTTAATTTAAATTAGGTTGCATTGTTATTTTATTTTATTTTTTTATTTATTACAACAATAAAATGTTCATTTTTTGATATCCTAATAGAAAGAGAATATAATATACAGATTCATTTTCAATGTACTGAAATTATGAAATGAAATTGCACAATGTTCGTGTAAAAAAATGGGTACAAGTCAAATTTCACAATTTTTCAGTCAATACAGTCAGGTTTCAGCCTTGTAACGAAGTTACCAATTGAATCATTTTTGTTTTTGCATAAGCATATAATTATTTACTCAAAATACATTATAAATAACCATATAGGTTCTTGTGAAAAAAAATATTGTACGAAAACGTAAAAAATGATTGCAGATTCGAGTAATATTTTTAAATTTAATGTAAACAAATCTGCATATATATTTTATGCTATATGTATTTAAATAATACTTGTTATATTAATCGTAATGGCTTTAAGATAATTTGTGTTTTAATTATAAATATTACTTGACAATTTAAAACTATATTATTATTATTATTATTGGTTATAGGTACGTAAATCCATAAAAATACACAAAAATTGTTTAAATACACCCTAGCACAGTTAGAGTCCGTGTACAGCGTGCTATGTCTGAGTACATTACCATACTGAGGATATAGTGATAATGGTTTTCGATCCGACGACATTTCTATGGAAGCGCCGTCTATCTGTAGGCACTGTACACGAAAAAAGTTTGTAGATCAATATTTTTAATTCTCAGGGCCGAATTTCATTTTATGTGCAATGGATTGTAGGGAACACAATATGTGCTGTATATATTTCTCTTAAATTTTATACTCGGCGTCAATGGTTTGTCAAAATATCAATTCTAAAATATTCGATAACACATATGTATTGTAAGACGGGGGATTCGATGATAATATTATGATTTTCGTAAAAGCATGTCACTGATACTTGTGTTATACATAAGCTGAGCTTATTTCGCCGATTTTTTCCCATCTATTTTTACAACCCTCCCTCCAAATAATCTTACAAAAAAGCGGTAAAAAAATAAATAAAAAACACGTTCAGAAACATTAATACATAAATTAAATATTTACTCTTACATTTCGTAATATAATTTTTTATATAAATAGTATTTAGAAGAGAATGAAGTGTTTGGAAGGGAATTAAATGTTCCCTACATTTTTTGTTTTTAATGGAATAGAATTAAAATGTTAATATTTCGTAAATGCACGTTATCGACCAGTTTACGAAAGTCATAAAATATATGGATTTCCAATTTAAAATGTATGTTCTTATTATAATTTTAAAAATGAATAATTAATTAATATAAAAATCATACGTACATCATATTGAAGTATTATTAATTATTATTTTAGTAGTTTTTATTTATTATTATTATTATTATTATTATTCAATTATACGAAAATCAATGAGACATTTTTTTAATATTAATTAAAAGTATGTTAATGGCGTTATTACATTATTTTACAAGGCTTGTGCCACAATAATTAAGCTATATTATTACTCAAAAATATATTATATATATATTTATATATAAAATGATATTGTTTTTTTTCCAAAAGAATCGTATCCATTTAAACGAGTATTTGCCACATGAATTGTTAATGGGAAAAATGAACTCAAATGAGTTCAATTAAAATTTACCGAAATGTGTTCTGTTATATAAATTAATATTGGACAAAAATAAATTATTGAAACTTGTCAGATTTAAAGTTAAAATGGTAAAAAACTCGGTTTAAAATAAACAAGGTTCATTTTATAGAAAGTTAACATTAAATATTATGCGTACTATAAAATTATTATTTATATAACAGGTGAAAAGTGTATAGAATAGGTATACATGTTATTATTATGAAGGATTTTATAACACCATTCACACGTATTAAATTAAATTTAATATGAAAATTAATGTTGATAACTGTATTTGAATTCCCATTAAAGTATATTGTACGTATATTGCATTATTTAAATTTATTCGCCTTCTAATAATATTCACCGGATGATTATGATAATTAATATTAGATATTAAGATTTTTATATCTATTAGATATAGATAGATACTATCTAAATCTCAAATAATTTAATACTGTTTTGGATTTATTTTTTGTCAATTTTGCTTAACTATGAAATATTAGTAAAAATGTGATAAAGAAAGAGATTTTTTTAACTAAGTTCTTTCTCGTAAATTATCCTATTAATAACCAAAATAAAAAACTCACAAAAAATTACTTTCATTTATATTTTTAATATTCCATAATAGCTGTAAATTAATAACATAATAGGTATTAAATAATAATTTAATAATATCCCTCATATAATTATTTAGTACACGTGATTACAACTATGTTCGGTCTTACATAATGCATAAACATAATATAATACAGGGAAATATTTTCAGTAAGTCATTTGTATACTTGTCCTATAAAATATTTGAAAAATAATCTTTTGTACAGAATATTGAAGCAAGCCAAAGAGGACCCATCATTCTGAATTATTATTATTATTATTACTGTTTTTATAACTGTTTCATTGCCAATTTATTTAATGTACTTACATTTTAGTTTGTCTGTGATTGGATTTAACATATTTTAAATTGGGTTCAACTCGTTAATAAATATTAATAAATATATAAATACTTAGTTCTGTATTTATTCATAATTAAAAATTATTATTCCCCTCCCCTGTTTGTCAAAAGTATATAAACTTTGGATATTTAAATGAAAGCCTATAATACAGTATAGTGGAAACGTGCAGTATTTCTCCACCAGGACCCACGACTTAAATTTATTCGCTATTATGACACGTGAAATATTTATCGGATTTAAAAAATCGTTTAAAAATTCATAAAATTGTGTTCTTTGAGAATTTATAGTTTAATTCGCAGGTTGCCAGTTGAAAAACTAAATTCGATTTACTTTTGGCGAACACCGGATGAGAGGAATACAAATTTTTAAATTACGAACAACAATATCATCAAATATGTATATACAAAAAAACCTTTTTCGAGAAAATTTCCCAAAAACTATTTATATAGGTGCTTCCCGAGACGTGATAAGGCTATTATCCCGGTTCGCGATATAAAACAAATCACCCTGTAGACGATTATGGGGAAAAAAACCATTAAAAATGCTACGAATAAACACGATTTGTTATTATTTTTTTTTTCTTCACGATTTTTAATAATTTAAAAAAATTACTCGCCGAGTATTATAGTTTCGTCCAGCTCCCGGTTAGATATATAAGCGTTTATATCTCATTTTCGGTAGGTGTTTATATAACATTGTTCGCCTGGGCATGGGTCGGAATAACGTCACGTCCGTCACGCGTATAAAAAAACAACAACGACAACAAAAAAACATCCCTTCGCCATAAAGTTTACATTTAATTTTTTTATACGTTTGTCTGTTTTTTATACACACACACACACACACACACACACATATATATATATTTATTTACCTAATTCGATGGTCGTGGAACGCACACCGGGGGATTCGGTCGATATGGCCGGTCATAATACCTAATATTACCGTTGCCGGTCGACCGTGGGATGGCCGTTATCGGACGATCGCCGGCAGCGTGTACGGTACGCGTGCGGTTCGAACCCGGGCGTATAGTGATTTTGAAATATTGATGACGTATTACCGGGCGTAATGAATATTTGATCGTGGATAGGGTATACGTTATACACTTATCTCCATAATGGGGTGTAGAATGAGCGGCGTACAAACTATACGGTAGTGAAAACAAAAAAAAAAAAAAAAAAAACAAAAAAAAACGAAAAAAACACGTAAAATGAATGACGAAAAAAAAAAACAAATATATATATATATATATACTTTTTGGTGAACGTGTAGCTTTTAAACTCGACGGTGCACACACGACATAGTTGAGACCCACGCGAACGCACCGGGACATGTCGTGATCACACACACATACATTATTTCGTAAATTATGTTACCACTCGGTCGTTTGAATTTATCGACGGTAAAGTTCGTTACGAATATGTCATTATAGCATATTACCACGAAATATAGGTAGTACGTCGCGTATAATTTTTATATATTATTTATAATTTTTTTTTTTTTTTTTTACCGGAAAAAACATTAATTTATAACCGAGACCGATATCCGATATCCGAATCGCGGCAACATTCCGTCAGACGCGGGGCAAACGGCTGATAAAGAAAACACTATAAATAAAAATGATACGATGAGTGTATGTTTTTTTTTTTTTTTTAATGATTTTTGTTTCGTATTGATCACAAAACCCGAGTGGGTACGTCGAAAACGGGTTTTCGGTCTCTAAACGTTAGTTTAGACACTTTATATTATATTACAGCCGTGTCCGTCTGTCCGCGTACAGCCCACTACAGTACAGAATATAGTTACGAATTTATTGATTTGGTTACCAAGACGATAGAAATTATTCGTATTGTTTTTATTTTTATTTTTAGATTACATCGTCCGAAATACGTGTTTAGAAACCGGGAATCTATGAACGGGCTATGAACGGGAACATTCCCAACACGTTTATTCACACGTACTCTCTGTAAAATGCACATCGACGAAAATATGTTTATTTGAAACGATTTCAAAATAATTTTTACCGTTTTCCGAGAGCGGCACCAAATATGCATGCGGTGTGAAGGTCAGTTAATTCAAATAGACATTCATTGAAATGATTCATACATGTACACTATAAATATTACAAATATTAAGAAATTTATACATTCTAAAGCCCCAATATAACAAATAATTTGAAAATATTTAAAAAATGCTAAATGTGCTTTTCTCTATTCTGAATTTATTAAAAATACAAAATTAGTTTCGATCAAGTAAATCCGAAGTTTGCCAATAAGTCCGTGTCCAATTATTTTTTAATATTATTGTTAAGAGTATACTACTATGAAATCCGAACCATTTTGATAGGACATTTTAAAGATATATCATGAAAATGAAAATTATTATTACCTATTTAAAACTTTTAAACTGATATATTTTTTAAAAATCAATAATATGCTCCATTGTTGTTGATTTTTATACACTAGTACAGTTTAAGTGGAAATATTACTTCTTCATTTCTTGTTTTTACATTTTCAGTGGATCGAAAAATCTACTGGTTTTTTACTGATGTTTACTTAATTAAATAAAAGATAAAATTAACATTAAAATTGTTTTATTTCTCTGGAAATTACTTGTCTGGTAGATGGAATTGAGTAGCAGTTTTAGAGTGAAGATATTTGATTTGCTAAACAAATTGTTTTATAAGATACTTTCCAGAGATAATATTTTGATATATCATTAATTTCAAATTTAATATATCACAATTTTTCACAGGCCACCATTATTATAATATTAAAATTATCGATGAAAAATGAAACCAAAATGCCATCAAAATAAACAAGATAACAGCTAGATGTCCGGAGGATGGCCATTAAATATGTATAAATTGAAAAACGGCTACTAAAGCACTATATAAAATTGTTATCTAAAGTTTGATTTTATCTTGTGCTTCTAAGATCTACTCGTATTTACAAATTAATAAAAATGAAAATAATAATTAGAATTCTTCAGTGAAAATTGTTTTCCTCTCACAATTGACATTTTCTTAATGTTACATAATATCATTATTATACTATTTTCTTTAAGTAGTGTACCCTTACCGTTTTAGTTTTAGTTTTTACCCTTATCCGTATTTCGTTAAATCGAAATGATGAAGAACCCTATTCTAATTCCAAAATATTTTTCTAAAACAAATGACAAATATGTACTATTTTATATTTTATTATTTTATCATTTTATTCGTATACCTACGGAAATTGGTGAACTATATGAAAACTGTCTGTTATAAATACTGTTAAATCGGTACTATAAAAACAGCTTTTTTTTCTTCAATTTAATTTCAATATATGACCCCGAAATGGAAATGACTATTTAATAACTATATTGGACTTTCATAATTGATTTAATTTAGATTTTTTTTTTTTTATATAGATTATACAGCTCGTTTTTCCCTCTCAATAGGGCGTTAACACGTCCTCGGGATACCACATAAAAAACATCCTACACTATTACACGTAACACACACAAGCGCGCACACGCAGAATGTGAAATGTATCACACAAAAAAAGTTCAGGCACGTAGCCAGGATTTTATTTCGGGGGCAAAATCTTTTTTTAAAATTCACACAGGACCTATGATAAATGTAAAGCATTTTAAAAATATTTATAATATAAGTATAGGTTATCGAAAACCTAAAATTTGTGTAAATTTATAGACAGATTTTAACAAATATATATATATATATATATATATACGGTATAAATATTTAAAAACGTAAAAAATATATACAATAATCGTATAGAAATATGAACAGGGGAGGGACTTAATAAATTGATAATAAAAACCTTCGTCATTTCGGAAAAAATTATTTAAACTCTTATTTTTTCAATATTTAAATTATTCATTATTATGATAAAATGTATACATTTTAAATTTCATATAAATTTTAATAATTGAAAATAGTTAAATATTTACTGTAGATGTAGAAAATGAGTAATCATCGTGTTCATCTCAATGGGATAGATTAATATTTTTATTTATGAATTCTTCTTAAATAATATAATAATAATAATAATAATTGATTTTAAAAGACATTAATCGTTTCGGGCAAAATCCCAGGGTGATCAAACGTATTTTGAGTGACTCCGTGATATATATATATTATTTTTAGCATATATACTCCAATTACTTCCTATTATTGTATCCAGTAATAATTAGAGTAGAAAAATATAAATTACTGAATTTGAGAAGCAATCACTTGTGTGTTTGGCCAAATGGACCATATCGTCTACACGTTGGTCAAAACTTTAATTTTAGAGGAGTTGAGGAGAATATACTTTTGAAAATTTGAAATAACAAAACATAAAAAAATGTATTTAAAAAAAATTTTAAGTATACTACATTTTAATTATAAAAAAAGTAATAGTTTTTTTGGTATATAACTAATTATTATATAAACAAAGTTATAGTTTAATATTAGGTAGGTATTTCGATTATCGAAATTGATTTATATTATCTATACATTTTGACTCTGACTAAGGTGATAATGATGAGTTTAAAATTCAGTTACGTGTCATATATTCGATTTTTTTGTGGATTTTCGAACCATGATATTGCACGATAATGTTGTTTCATTCAAACCATTTTTTAGAGAATACAATGATATTGGGTCTAAGGAGGGCGTTGTCGCCCTTGGGACCGTCCATACTCTGCACTCATCTATACGCAATGTATTATTTTAAGTTGCAACCCACGCAAAAACGACAAATCAAGTACATCGCAATAAGAATAAAAGAAATGAGCTTAATATTATATCTTATATAACAAAATAATAAGCGAAACTGTTCTATTTTTATGCGATATTAACGATATTTTAAATAGACATAGCTGTACACGCGCATTTGTATGGATAAACACGTTCCTGACCGTCTCTGATATTGTTTTGTTCATCTATATAATATGGCCTGGATGACAGAAAACTTAGAAAAATACATTTGTGACTTTACCAAACTTCGAAGAAACTGCGATTCTTTTTTTACTCGAACCTTATATACTCGTACATAAGGAAGAAAACATCAAGCTATAAGAGAGACAAAAAAAAAAAAAAAAATTTGCAAATGATATTAACATCCGGCATAATAAATAATAGAACAAAAATATACTCGTTATAAAATATATCATTATTATTATAATTATTGTATATATATAATATCGAATTATTATTCATACACAATAACGTGCTTAAATACTAATTGTGAAAACTATGTATCGACCATAGACTCCCTCAACTCTGCCCCATTTTCAATTCAAAACTACAAACTACCTTAATAACTAACCACCCAACTTAACCTCAATAATATAATATGCATGATTTACAAAGATCTATATGGTTGTTACATGTCAAGGTCTTCTGCTGGACAAACAAGTGAGAAGGGGAGAATATTATATTATTATATTATTACTGTTATTATTAAAACACCTAATATTATCTATTTAAGGTATATACAATTATATATTAATTATTTATCAATTTTCTTTAATTTAAAAAAAAAAAAACCTAGTATTGTCTGCAGATTACTATGAATAATAAATATCTTAACAACAAAAATTAACTTATAAAAAAGACTTCAAAATGTCTGATAGTTTATGCGTCTACCTTTATAAAAGTTTTTACATTTTTTAGATTTTACTGTTAATTTTTTACATTTTTGAGTTTTAAACTAGTATCTACCATTAATTGTAATAATAAAATACATTTGTTGTACAATCTAGTACCATAAAAGGCTAGAAACATTTGAACTTCCCAGTATGACAATAACTTTTTAATATCTAAATTCAAATAACTGTCAACTAGTTACTATTAAAATTAGGAATGGGATTTTCGTTTCCCAAATAACCTGCTAAATTTATATTGTTCTAGTATATCATTATTTTTTTTATATGTAAAAAAAATTAAACTATCCAAAGAACTTAAAAAATATCATTCATGGATAACATTTTAAAAACAAATTGTTCCTTTTCGACTAGCGAAAAAAATACCTAAAAAAATAACAAAACCTCCTATATTTATAACATTTCAAATGTATTATTCTATCTACTTTAACGGATTTATTATACAAAATATATGATAAATGTATAATTTCTATTGTGCGTTTTATTGTTTAAATTGATAGTGAAAAATCATGTTAAGCAGAAATTTTGGAATTGTGTTAGAAAAATAATCTTCAAATAGATGGATCTGAACGGTCAATTCAGTCTCCTCCAACTCAAATATTTAACCGAATGTCCATCAAATATATAAACTATGTCATCGTGGATATTTTTATATCACTGCAGTCTTTTACATTTTTGTATACTTTAACTCAAACAGTATTTACTATTTCTATGAAGTACATATATAGGCCGTAAATAAAGCTATTAAAAAAAGACAATTACTTGCAGCATGTTTCATTAAACGAAAATTACCTCGACCGATCCATATTACCTTACATATATACCTACTCATCGGTACATAAAATCAATACGAGTTTTCGGCGCTCGACAAAAATCCGAATTTTTTCTGTCTTCTTCCCTATTATTCTAGTTATAAAAATATTAATTAATACGTTATACAAAGTACTCTTTTTACCACTGTAGAAAAATAAATAATAATTCGCATGATATTTTAATTTTCTTCGAGCTTACGTTTCACGATACATTCACTATCCAGACACGCAATGTATAATGTAACAATATGATTATATTGGTATACTTTGCATACAAATTTTAACGTAATGAGAGATAGTAAGACTCAATAAAATTCTCGATTAGTTTTCCTTAAAGGTCGCATTTTTTTAGAAAAAAAAATATATATGGAATTTTACAAAATTAAAAATAAATAGTTTGTCGCACTTTCATGCATACTCGATTTTTTTGGAAATGTCCTTTGATCACGGTTCTTGTTCGTACGAGTACCGGGACATTCGATAGAAATCCAACTCATGACCTTCTGGCGTGCACGGTCTTATTATCTCTTTTATTACGAATTAATAGAGCCGAACAGTCTAACCTTTGCACGCAAAATCAATAGACAAAATGGTCTAAAATGTACGTATATAGCATAATATGCAAGTATGGTTACGGTAAAATCCGCCCAGTATAAGTATCAAAACAAGAAAAAATATAATATATAAACATGATAAATATATTATATGTTTATAAATATGGATTGGTTTGCAAACAAATGTTCGGTAAATTCACTGGAAAATGGACAAATTTTTTTCATAGTATTATATATTTTATATTTGTTTTGTTGAAAAAAAAAATATATATACATGAAACCAATAAGTGTTAATATACCAAAATATCTGTTTATTGGTAATACTATGTTTTGAACCAGTATAAGGCCATATGTCCCAAGATAACATTTAATTACACATAATATTATAATTTATATTTAATTTATGGTCCGAAAAATATTTGCAATATTTTAAGCCAAAAACAGGTTTTTTTTCATTCATAGCGTCTCCTATTTTATACTTTGGAAAACAGTTACAACGAAACCACATTTGGAGTAACTATACGATAGGCAAATTAGTATTAAATAATAATGGATATTTCACTATTATTTAATAGGTACCAAAAATTAAACAATATATAATATTATAATATAGTTATATGGTTATTTTTACTTCAGATTTAAATAATATAATGTTATAATTTAATAACCATGAATATTTAAGATTTTGTAGTATAGGAGGAACTTGGCAGAAACTCGTAGTCGGGTAGGGTGAGTATCCATTTATTACATCATTTAACATGTATCACATCCTAAACCATCCCTTACACTACCCTACATCATTATAAACTTACCTTTGAAGGGATTGTAAGCAATAAATTATTAAGGGGTTGGGTATAGGCAATTGTCTGTTTTGTTCGCGTTACGCAGTGTTTGTGTGAGTAATAAATGATCATTAGTGTGTGTAGATAAGTTTGGGGTGGTGTATATACTCGCACCATACGGTAAGGCTCGTACAACGGTTATGAAAAGACCCGAAATACTATTCTCTGTTACGTACAGATTGACCTAGTGATGCGATAAGAATTCTGAAATCCTACCTGAGTTTTGAAAACCATTTTTATTGGACCAAATTGGCAACTTTGAAAATTATTTACAATACGTACGTTCTAAAAAAATATTAATATCATAAGTTATTGATTTTCAAAATAAAATATTTAATTTTGATGAATATCAATTAAATATGAAATGTAAGAAAACTCATCTCATGACCACCTCCCGAAAAATTTAGAACTGTTTTTAAAATGTTTATCAAATCAATCAATAGATTAGTCGTATCGTAAAAAATGAAATAAATCTTAATTATTTTGATAAATATTATAATAAAATCGCAGTGTTCAATCCTCTTAATTTAAAAAAATCATTGCAAATGTATTTATTATTGATTTAATAGTAGCCGCTATCAAAATTTAAACATGTTAAAACAAATGTAAGGTTTTGTTAATACTATATTTATTTTATCCTCAGAACAGTTATAATTAGACATAATGCTAAGCATTAACGAGTTAATAAGTTAAATGAAAAGTTCATTTTAACTTTTAATTTGACTTAGTTTTAGTTATATTAACTTTTAAATAACGAGATACTTTTAATTAACAGTTTAATTTCAGTTTATTAATTAAAGTTAATTTTGATATAATTGATAAACTTTGATTTTATATTATGTCTATTATAAAAACGGTTGAATAAAAATAAAGTTATGTTTGTCATATTTAATAATTATAATATATTAAAAATTATTTATTTCCCGAAAATAGAAATAAAATAAAAATACTTATTTATTATATAATAATCTCCCCATAGGTATTATTTAATTTTTAATTTAGGAATGTATTTTATTTCCATTAATAAACAATATATAATTAGCTACTAATTTTCAATGAGCAATGTTAACATTTTGAAGAAAATAGTAGATACCTGCTAATTAAACATTTTTATGAACGTATTGGTTATTAATTTTAATAATATATATTATAAATATAAAATATATAATAAAGGTTTAAGTTGTAAAAATTATTGATATCCATGATAATGTATTATCTGATTTGAGAAAACGAGTAGAGAATAAGTCCTTCAAGAGTGCTAAATTTACAAATTGATTCCATATTTGATTAAAAATAACTGTAAGACGTTTTAAAATCAATCTATATTTATACAAAAAAAAAAAACTGCTATTTATATGAATTATTTATAAATCGACATTGATAAATTGATTATAACGAATGTTTTTTATGAGACAACACACACAAGGAATATAAAATTTTACGAAGTATATAAAGCTAAAATAAAATATACTCTAAAAATAGTAATAATACATTAATTAATATTTTAAATGTAAACTACCTATATATGCCATATTTAATAAGTCTAATATCTTTGTTTAGATTTCTGTTTATAAAACCATATTTATATTCAACATTATATTATTATGATATAATTGAAATACTATTTTTTTTTTTTTTTTTGTTGGTGTATAAAAAGATTATTATAGATGTATCAAAGTTTCTCAAATTATTGTATTAACTTTGGCTTAAACGATACAGTGAATAATTCACATTTTATCTTTTATAAAATATGTAGACAATTTAAAATAAAATTTATTTTTCGATTCAGCATTTACTTAGATACGCACTTGTACTTTTAAATTAATGTACATTTAAGCGGTTTCCTTAGTTTTTTCTACAGATTTTTTTACATTTCATAACATATTTTAAAAGTTATAAACTTTGATTTTCATTCTCAAGATAAAATAAAAACTGTATTTTTTTTATAGCATGATGACATGTAACATTATTTATTAATGTTCTTTTTTTTTATCAAATATACGAACAATTATTTTAAACATATGTCATATAAAATAATATTTTACTAATAATACACTACATGCAAATCTGATGTTATAATATTACTAAAGTCACTATCTAGTTATCTAAATAGTTCGATTTATTAAAAACAACCTAATATCATTAATAATTTAATATCGGTCGGTGGTGTATCTAAAAATATCTGTAAAACATATACATATATATATAAATTATATATTTTGTTTCCCATAAAATATAATATATATAAATTGAGTAGGTACTTGTGGATAATTTATACAAATAAAACAAAACCCAAATTCACAATAATTTGCTTAAAATAAATTTAAGTCATAATGTTAAAAAATGATATATATTTTAAAAATAATTTTAAATTATTAGTATTAGTTCATAATAATTGGTTGTAAATTGTTTTGAATGATTTCATTGACTTCGGGAGAGGAGCTTTAATATACATATCAGAAAACTTTCATTACTGGACATAGCTAAAGGAGTATTAAAAAATGCAATATCGTAAGTGTCTGTTTCTATTTTATTTATTTATATTTTAATTAATACTATTGCTACTATTGCAGACATACATTTTAATGGGTTATGTATAGAACATTTTTCCATCATCTACGATCGTGACTTATGTGAGTTGGTTGTAATTTATTATAAGTCTATGTAATAATACAATGACATCTTTACTGTATGTACCCAAATGTACGCAATTCAAGTACAAGTAAATTTAGCGTTGGAACGAAACTTGCAAATCTAATTTATAAACGTATAATACATTTACGGTATTCAATAATTCGTATACTTTTATTGGTTCAACCATACAAATTTAAAACTATTTAAAATCCTCATCAACTTAGACAAAAGATAATTGATGAAAAAACATTTTTCATGTTGAATTTATTATTTGATTATTTACAGTTATTAATTGGTAATTTTTAAAATAAAATTTTAATTATTTAAAAATAAACTAAAATAAAAATAACGTTTCTATAGGTCAAATTTATTACGTCATTATTAATAATTTAAAATTCTTTTCACAATTTAAATAAAAGCACTTAAAGTGGTATTATTTATCAGGTGCTGAGTTATTATTTGTGAAAAGTTGAAAATGGCTTGCAAGAGCCTTAATATGATACTAATTATAATATTATGATTATTGCCGATTTAAAAACATTGAATACCCCTTCCACTCCCACACAATAAGTTCTGTGGCATTGCGACTGATTAATGTGAGTTTCAAATAAAAATTTTTCTATAAATTATCATCGAAAGTTTTATATCAAAGTTTCTGTAACTATAAGTTTTATATTGATCGTTTCCCAAAAACCTGAACACACGTGAAAATTTGACTGAAGTCAATTTTAAATTGTACCCAATAGTCCAATCGTATTTTGGCGACGATATCCACTAGAAATTTCATTTATTTATTAAGTGTATTATCCGGGAAACTTTTCTGAGGATCGATCGTCCGAAAGACGTTAACTCGAAATATGTATCCATCCTGAATATCTCAAATTTGTTGATCGTACTGTATATTCAATGATGAGATTTATATGATATTATTAACGTTTTAAACGTCTAATTACTAACGCACTTTAGTTCTCCCCAATTAGTTCTTGAAATATTCGTCGATATCCATACGGCAAACATTGATAAATACCTCGCAACATTATTTAAACGTGTTTCGACCACAGTTAAAACTAAAGAATATAAATTTTCCAAAAAATCCATATTTCATTATTTTAAATTTATATGTTTTGAATACACTTGTTATTTTTTATAATGGGAAAAATTTTAAAAGTAGTACACTATAGTAAATTTTCAGATAAATAATTTATTTTTAATTATTACTACAGAGTATGAAAAAGTAGTTACTAAATTTACTTTTAGAATTATGTTAATAAATATTAGGTCAAAAATATTTTTAAAGGGACCTCCCTGCAATATCTGCAATATTTTAGATTATAAGAAATTCAGTTAATATACAGTTGGTAGATATTTACACATTAAATGTCTTACCATATTATGCCTTATTTATAGGTTTAATGTTTAAAATATACCTAATTAGAAAGAAAAAGTCCGTCGTTTCATTATTTTATCATACGGTTCTTGGACGGGGTTTTGTATTTGTTATTTTAAATTGTAATTTAAAAAATAAATAGCTAACTAACTAAGTATATTTTGTTATTCAATTACAATATACCTTTTATACAAACAACTCAATATTAAATTATAATTGAACTTTCCGTTCGATTTGTACATACAATATAAAAAGAAAGTGCATGACCGAAATAATAACAGGACATTTCATGTAACTATTACCACTACTTGCCATGATTCCCTTAAGAAATCTCTCTTCGAAATATAATATTAAGGCACTTAATTCTGATTTTACTGCACACATATAGGACATAATTAACATATTAGGGTCTAACGATTGTCAAACTAAATTACATTTATGATTAAACTATTCAAAAGTCGAATAAAATACATTCATGGTTTATTTTTTCTAGGTTTTGTAAATTATAAATTAGTCCGTTACCAAAATCCGATTTTACCCAAATCAGTATCGAGTTATTTTCGTTTTCTTTCTATCGTAATAAATTACGTAAAGTATACGGCGAGCTTTAAAACAAACACATTTAATCTATAATCCTTATATATACGTATATGTCTCTGTTTAGTGAGAATAATTGCTCAGTATTTTTTATATATATTTATACACTGGAGAAACATCCCGTGACCGATCGGACTCCATTATAATATTTATATATATAGGTAGTTCGTGTTTTGCCGGGCAAACACAAAACTGGAAGCTAATTTGACACGTACTTTTCATCCGTCTGTGGTCCCCCTGGGGAGTTCGCGACGAAGGAACCATTGAAGTCATTTATATTTTTGGTGCGCACAACGAGAGCGAAGGATTATTGACGGAGTGTAGTCGGATTTCATTTCGTTTTATTCATCGTTATTATTATTAGTATTATACCGTTGATCTGGTAACTGGTATAGTTTTATATAGAGAAACAATAGTATATAAACGAGAACGAGAGTTTCGGGATAATCCCCCCTCCCACACTCTGCCGTCGCTTCTTCTTTGGTTTATCTGTACTTATAAACAAAAGTCGCCGTTGGCACTAAATAAAATAACAAACCGCCCTTCAATTGTCTTGTTTCGATTTTTTCTGCACGTAATACGATTGTGTCGAAAAGTGGTTGTTCGACTATAAACCTAACGTATATATTATATACGATTAAGTATTAGACTATAAAAAAACTCAAAACCAATGACGTGGTGAAACGTTGTCGGTGTAGTACGGGTAACCGGAAAAAAATGATTTGCATAAAAACCATTCGGATAAAAAAAAATTTGGATAAAAAACCCAAAAGGAAAGTTAAACACCCAATAAAAAAATAATTTATTTATAAATATAGATTTTTTCAACGTCTATCAATGAATAGTATTTCTATATTTGATTAAAAATAAAAACGTGAGTATATTGTTTCAAGTACAAAATAATTTATGTCACAGAGGTGCTATTTTGGCGGAGCAGGGTGTGCACTCGCATCCCCCACCATAATTTTAGCCCACCAGCTATTCTCATGTCTTCTGCTCTAATATTCTCGCATCATCATTTATAATTTACATAATATTTAAATATGATAATTAAAATATAATATAATCTCGTCATGTATTAAGGTTAGGAAAATAATATTTAAAAAAAAAAAGGATTTCTGATTTCACAATATATGATAGTTTTGATTAAATTGAATAACTACTAAGTATGTATGTAACAAAAAGTCCAAACGTTTTACACAAGGTTCTTTATAAATAATTTATCAATAATAATTAAAAACATTTTAAGAACTTCCAATTTCTTTGCTCCGAATCGTTCTTACCATTTATTAAGTCATTTATATATCATTAAATACAATTATTTTCAATTAAACTAATTTTAAATGTAGGTACTTTGAATTCCAACAATTTTCTTCAATACTTAGTACAAATTTTATACCCTATTATTATTTTTAATTGCCCATGGCATTTTCTGAAACATTTAAAGTAATTTACTTATATAACTCTTATGCTATTATATTGCATTCCAAGAACATTTATCTATTTCTATAAATATACATACGATTGGTTACAAAATATTTATGATAGTTGAATAGTTATTTATAAGCGTATAGCCATAAAGAAAGATGAATCTAGTATAACATAGATAATGATGTCGATTTGTTTGCTTATCTAACGGAAACGTATAGATATCCAATTTTATATCTTAAAATTAAAGTGAAAATAAATAATTGTTGCTATTCACAGAGGGTTATGAAAAAAATGAAAGTTATTTTAATCAAATGTCTACATTATTTTATATAAAAACGAATTGTTAATTTTTTCTATTATCACACGTAAAACTATGACAATATGGTCCTTAAAGAATAATTGACATTAATTCATCGACCATTGTCAACCAAGTCGTAAATTGTAAGTAGTTTTATCGTCAAATTTTATAAAAGTATTGGCAATTACAAATTAGAAAATTATCTTCATAAATTAGATAATATAAATAAGTTTATAGATTTTATCAATATTTAATCAATGATAGTATTCACTTTCATGTATAATTTATTATCTTCACTACTTGAAAAATTATAATTAAAATAATTTTATAACATTATATATATAATTTATATTATATTATTTACATTTATACCGTGCATACGTTATATATTTGGATGACTGCTTATTTTATCAGATTATTTATGTACAAATATTTTTTTATGAGCGATTTCTACCTTAATATCGCTTATATCCACTGTGTTCACTATTCACGCTACAATAGTATTTTCGAAATTTATATAACGCCCGTGCTTGTATTCTTTCATAAGTTTGTGTACATTTTCAGGTTCACTAATGGTTTATTCTATTCCAATAATAATAAATTAAATCATATTCATTTATGGGATTGAATTTGTTTCGGAAATTCTATAATCGGATGGTCAATTATATTATTTAATTGAAAACTTTAAATGGTATTAATGATATAACAACAGATTTTCAATATATGAAATTTCACTGATACTCATTCATATAAAAAATTCTTCTATCAATGTTTGACTCACAAATTTTCGGTTATGCTTAGTTTAAGTATTCAAAATTTCGAAGTCACAAGATATGAAGTTTTAAATAAACAACATTATATAATAATATACAATCAATTATTCAAAATATAAAAGCTAGCTTATACTCAAAATTCCAATAAATCGAAAAGAAATATGCGGGTAAACAAGATTAAAATAATTTAACTTTGTTTACAATAATTTGAAGAAATAGTTTTCGGAATTTCTCCGAGATTTAATATAATATACTATTTAGGTTAATAATTATTGTAACTTTATTGTAAAATTATAGTATTTTAAGGAAATGTAATAATAATCTGATAACTACATAAAATATTTCAATGTACTATGCAAAACATGATGAAAAAAATAAAGTGAGGGGATACTACTTTCATAGCTCAAACAACAATAATTTTCAAATACCAAAATAATTAAAGTATTTTATTTTATAATTACCAATGTTTAATCATTAAACTAACATTGCATTAACAAACATTATATTAATATTCTGAGGGGGGTTAAACATCACATTGGAGTGTCTTAGTCTTTCTAAATACGCCTATAAGCCCCTCCAATTTGTTTTGCACAATAAGCAAAATAATTATATGAGCTATAAATGTAATTAAACTTACTTATGTGGCCAGTTTTTTAATGTGGTATTAAATAGTTTTTACTAAAATGTTTAGTATATTTCAAAATATTATATTTGGTATATTTTTTTACTGTGCAAATTAACACAATTTTTTGTGTAAAATATTTTCTTGTACATCAACAAATATTTTAAAAATATAATCATTTTCCAAATCCTGTGTGAGTACTTATATATGTCATTGAAAGAATATAGTAACTTGTTTATTTTAGCTTATTTAAAATTCATTCCCTACCTATTCTCGTATTGTATATGTTATAATTAAATTTTTAATATTTAATATAATTGAATTCAACTAAGTTTAATGCTTCTTGTATTTTATCAGACGGATACCAACATTTTCCTTTGTTTGCTTCTTAAATATTAAAAAATTATTGACTAGAATTTATAAATCTAAATAATATCAAAAGCAAATGATCAGTCCTATATTAATAATAGCCACAATTATAGCAATTATATTTTATTATTTTAAATATATATATCTCTAACCATTTCACCATAATTTATTTTTATTAAATATTCAAATATATAGAAATAAATGATCTATGTTTACGAAAATAAATTTATTTATCTTTTATATATATTTTAATGTATCTTTAAATAATATATTGTAAAATCGAATTATTTTTAATATACTTTTTATGTTAAGTTAGAAGTAAGGTTAAGAATAAATGAATGATATCAGTTTAATGTTTCAATATTAAACTAGAAAAATAATAACATGGCCCATTAGCCGATTCCAAAGATACAATTATACATTTTTTTTTTATAAAGTGTTTATTTGTTTTACCCCAAAATATAGAATAATACAAATCACTGACCCGATTCACTTCCGTAACCCTATTCACCTCATTTTACGGTACATCTCAAACTATACCGGATAATACATTATTACAATAGAAAATGTATGTACAATATGTAAAATATGAATTTCCTTGGTCATCATATGGTAATTAATATAATGTGTAATTATGTAAATATAGCATACAATATAATATGTAGATTTATTTCAGTCATGCCTTAAGAAAAATACCAAAAAATGTGTATTCGAATACATGTACTTTAAATATCATTTTATGCGAACTCAAGTATTAGTTGCGACTTAAATAGTTCTAATTGAGGTTAGTTTTGATTAGTGCTGAGCACCTAATCCGGATCAATCTGTTCCCGGATAGCTAATCTGGATCGATCGGGATTGATAAATATGCTATAATCCGTCTAATCCGGATTACAATAGTAATCCAAATTTATGAATTACACAATGAATCCGGATTACTCGCCGAATTACATTACGACGAATCCGGATTAACGAATTACACGGCGATATAAATAATATATCTGGATCATAATTATCGTTATCACTGATTAAAAATATCACTGGAAAATATTTTACAACTTTTATGAAATACGCGGAAAACAAACAAATGATAAAAACAACCGTTACA
Source organism: Pemphigus obesinymphae (assembly GCA_025469235.1). Classification (NCBI taxonomy): domain Eukaryota; kingdom Metazoa; phylum Arthropoda; class Insecta; order Hemiptera; family Aphididae; genus Pemphigus; species Pemphigus obesinymphae. The sequence continues at coordinate 67,364 of JAIPRL010000356.1, forward strand.
CATAGACCATTTTAATTGTATTAAAGTTTTCTATAAGTGGACTATTATATTGATGGATTGGAATCAAAATCCTGATTAAATTTACAATCTGAATTGACGGATTGTTCCAACAATCCGGATTATAATAATTGCAATCTGGATTGGTGGATTGAATCCGAAATTTGGATTAAATTTTCAATCCTAATTGACGGATTATATTTACAATCCGAATTGATGAATTGGATTCTAAATCCAGATTGATGGATTTAATCTGTAATCCTGATGAAAAAGTTGAATACAGAATTTAGATTATATATTTTAATTCGGAATACGGATTGGTCAAAGGAATTCTCAGCACTAGTTTTGACAAGAATACACGTTATAGTCAATCAATGATTGAATAGTAATCAGTCGAATATTTAATTTTTCATTATTTTTTAATTTTCGTTGTTTTTATATAATTACATTGTTCACGACGAATTGGACTCCATACACACCAATTAGCCAATTTTGATAACAATGTATGTAGTTATTTTTACATTTACAAAGTTGTGGTCGTTATACAACATGTTCGGACATTTTCTAGGTTTTCAGGATTTCTATATTTCTCCTAATATCCAAAAAACGAGTGTTTTATTCAATTTTTTCTTAGGATTTTGTTCAACCATGGTTATCACTGATAACTTATCCGTCACGTGATTGAAATATGTGTGCAATATTATAGAGATTATTGTTATAATTCAATGACAAAGCTCAACGTTATTAAATACATATTGTAAAAACTTTTTGTTTGAGTGAACGGTTATAATAACAGAATAATAATTGGTCTGAGTCTAATTAAGATATTTCGACAAATGTATGTATTAACCAATATACGTGAGATCACTTTCTAAAAAATAATGCTTCCCTTCTGAATTTTACCTAAATTAATACGATTTAAATTTCATATTTATTATATTCAAAATGATGTGTTCATTTTATTAAAGTTAGGATAAAAATATAAAACCTTGTTCATTATGTACTTAGAACTATATTTATTTACTTAATTTTTACCTGCTATAAATTTATATCTATAGTTATATAAAATTAAATATATAACTACATTTAAATACTTAATAAATACTAATTGTTTTAAATAATTAATGTGTACTACCTACTGTTTATACTGTACTATATTATCTACTAGTTGATCAATGTCAATAGTGCTTATATTTAAAGCAAGATTTTTGAACAAATGTATGTTTTATAGAGATCTATTATTTGGTTACATATTTAGAGTATATTTTTAAAATTTTATTGATATCTTTAACTTTTGGTTTGTATTTATAATTATTAACAATATTGGTGTACATAATATGTGTGCATTTATTCATAATTCTCTAAGAATTATTTCTAAAAAAAATTCAAGTTGTAATTTATATTATCTTCCGTTTTCCTGTACAAATAAAAAACAATAAATGAATGTTTTACACTTCATATTTATTTTGAACACATTTAACTATATTCAAATTTAATATTTTATAGCATCTTAAATTTACATATCAAACATATTAATTAAATTACCTGATTCTCCCTCACTCCCAGCCTATTGAAGCTCATGATGTAGTAATTAAATGGTATGTATTGAAAAACAAACTTTCCTGATATCATTTAAAATCCATCGCTTTACTCAAAATCTAAAAGTAATTAACCCAGATAGCATATAGAACTAAGAGTCAGAAATTTAATTTTTTTTTCAATAAAACCCATATTTACTCATCTGATTTATCTAAGAAATTTTAAAATAACTGCAAATTTAATACATTTTGAGCCACTATAATATACATTATACACACATTCTGCGTGTTAAAGATAAAATAATAATAATATATTATATTAAAAATATTGTCCCCAAGTTTCAAAACAATTTGTATTCTGTTTATTATCTACGTGTCAGATGATATTATTTATATATATATTTATTTTTATTTCTGAAAAATTTAAAATTCAGCGCTCTTATCCTAAAGTTTCGTTATTCTTAAATAACAATAACACCTATTTATGACTACAGATTATATTAAATATATATATATATACACGTATATTTTACATTTGAATTTTGAACCACCATATTTTTGAGTTAAAAATTCTTTGAACTATACCGTATGTATTTTAAATTTATTTTATTATTGTGTACACGTAGGTACCTATAAAGTACCTATATGCAATATAATGTAAAATTTTATGTTTTCAATTTTTTTTTTTTTTTTTCATAAATATACTATAAAATACACAAGAGAATGTTTACAAAATTGTATGAAATTTGTTTAATAACTACACAAATAAAATCGCCAATTTAATATTATAATTTCATATTCCATATTTGGTCCGTGATACTTGTACGTACGATTTTCGTTTTTTTTTTTTTACGGTTGAAAAATCCCAATAATATTAATTATTATATATTTCGATCTGTCGAAAATTCACCACAATTACCTACATATATACATATCCAATTAAATATTAGATTTTTTTTAGTTTTCTGAAGATGCATTATGTCTATTTTAACGATAGAATTATTATATAGATGAGGAATACATAATACTTCTATCAACAAAATAATACGTTTACAATCTTAATTTGTTTCTACAATAATGTATTATTAACGAGCATTGGTGTACGTATTCCACACAAGGATATGAGTGTATTTTTTTTTTTTTAATAATAATTTGACCTTCTCAATATCGTTAGTATTATTTTATTCCACGAAACAATATTGAACCAATGTTCTTCAGACAGAAACATTTTTAATATTGTATTGTATAAATCTACCTCGGAATACAATTTTATATTAAAAAGTTTACAACAAACATCATATGAGGTCAATATACGTTTTAAATATGTTTTTCCAAGTATTCCACTATCCACGAGTTCTCTCGAGTTATAATCGTTTTTAATTAAATTTCACTTTTACTTTTTTTTACTATAATCAATTTTTCAAATAGAAATCTATTTATTTTTTTTATTTATATATACATAGAAAAATAAATAAATATTAAATACATTATTACAATATAATATACCGAACCATTATAGTTAAATGTTTATGTTAAAATTTAATTAATATATACCTTATATTTATACGAGAGTTTATACGAAAGTTTTTCTATTGAAATTAAGATATTTAGTGGATAATCTTGAACTATTTAAATAAATAAAAACAAATAAATGATAATATCATATTAAATATAAAAATCTATAATAAAACAATAAATATTACTAATTATTTGTCATTAAAATTCGTCTATGAGTTTTATGGTTCTGTATGCTATATTATTAACAGGCTATAAATATTCAATTTTTTTTTTCCGTTTTGTATCATAGTGTAAACTTTTAAAAATATTTTGGAAAAATAAACCATTATTTTATTCAACTAATTTATCAAGGTTCTACTTATAAAATCTAGTAGAAAATATACTTTAAAAGTTGTATAAATACTGAATCATAACAATATATTTTTGGGGGGCGTTTTCAGACTTTGGATCTTTTGAAATATTGTCAAATAATTTTTAGTTTTAAATTCAAGATTAAATAATAAAAACGATAGTAAAAAAATAATTGAAATATTATACGTAAAAATATCTACAGATTTCATTGTACACACATACAAAATTTTTATTTTTTCCTAAGATACAAGCAAATTATTGATTGACAATGACTATTGCTCAAAGATTAATTCTTCATGATCAGATGTTCAAGTTGAAAAATTATATTAAAATTGAACTTATATGCTTTTTAAAATGTAATTCAACAAGCTTGAGGTGTCATTTGGTATACATTTAAACATAGTTTTTATTTCTAAGAATAATGACTTAACACATTTTTAACATACCTAAATAAAATTGTTTTTTTTTATATAAAACTTTCCTGTTCTAGTTGTTCAATGTTTTTAATAAGCGTCGGCATATAAGGTATTTTATTATAACAGATTGTATTGGATAATATTATAATCTATATATATTGATATAACACCCGACGGCGCAATGGGTATGCAATTTCACACCATTCATGCGTTTGTAATCCATTTTAAGAATTTATTACGTACCTACCTACAGAACGTTCCAGTTTTCGATACTGAGTTATATTTTTCAATTTAAGAGATTAAAATTTATGAGATAATTTAAGGAATAATTCTTAACTCATAGATAAATCCATTTTTTAATTATTTATTTGTTAACAGGTGCAGTTTAAATGGAGAGAAAATTCAATATTATCCTACATATATGAATATATGTATCCCCCAAATTTGTATTTTTTTTAATTACGGTTTCACGCTTAGATATCTATATATGTATATATATATATATATATATATATAAATAATATATAATATATATTATATATGTCGATATATATACATTTGTATTACGAAATTATTTACTTATTTTCGTAGCTATGCAATAATAATTGTAGTTTTATCAAAAATTTTGATTTATGACACAGAATATACTCATAAAAAAGAAACGTACTTGTACGGTATTTTTTTTTCTGTATTTTAAACTAGTTTTCAATTGATTTTAAATTATATATTCAAAATATATTTAAATCATAAATAATATATTATTTTATAGCAGAGGACCTGAAGGAGCAATATTGTATAGACCACCTTTTTTCCCGTTTTGAAATGTATGAATAAACATTATATACTTTTTTATCTATACCTGTAAAATTTATGATATATTGATTTTCCCCTCATTATAACGGTCCTCTAAAATCAATCCTTTAATATGTAATATTTATTTTTGAGGTTTAATTTTTTATTGTCGTGCAATTTGAAAAGAATTCTAAATGACTAAAGCATTTTTATATCCTGTTTAGTAAAATTTTAGACTTATAGGATATGCTAAAAATGGTAAAAGGATCAACATCCCCTTGCCATTGTTCACCACTTTCAGCCTTGTATGCTTTTATTATTATGTAAACTTAATCATATATCACATTTCATATTTATGTCTAAAACTATTTCAAAGTCAAACATTATACTTATATACCTATAACAACACAAATGTCATACTATATATCTAATTCATACAAATCGAACTTAGTATAAAGTTGTTTGTAGTTTAGTGATATGCACTTACATATACACATATATATATAGTACATATCGTAGTGTTAACGTAATGTGGCTTTTAAGCTGTCGATACATAGTAACGTAGAAAACCAATCCTAAAATACAAGTGTTGATAAATTTCCAAAAGGAGTTAACTGTGGATTAATACCGTTACCATGGGAAACAACTTTACTGGACATTCGTTGTTGATTTTACCATTGTTAGACCTCGTATCATGGACTTATAAAATGTAATAAAACGTATTTAAAATTATCTAAACTGAAACATTCCTGTTAAATTCTCATTGTAAAGTGTATTATTTTGTTTTTTTATCTCTTTAAGTTAGACCAGTGTTTTCAATATTTTTAAATTTAACGGCCTACCTCAATAAGGTATTATATATATGTTTTTTTTTTTTTTTTTTTTTGAAAGAGAGATTCAAAAATACTAATTATAAAATATTTATACTATAAAGTAAAACCATACAACCCTATATATACGGTATATTGTTATATATACAAGATAATTGTTTAATATTTTACGAGTTACATCACATCAATAGTTCCGTTCGTGTTATACATGATACTAAAATCTAAATACGAATAATATAAAAATTAAATACTTCAAACCAGATTTTATTTCCAAAAAAATGCGATAACAAAGTGGGTAGAAATAATTGTCAGGTTTTGAACTTTTTCAGTCGAAATTGTATTTAACACAATATTAAAAATTCGTACAATTGAAAAGAAAAGTGAACAAATGTGTAACAGTAAATACCTATGTTGTATATATAATATAATAATGTTTATTCAGCTATATCTCAGAACCAGTGTTTGGAAAGAACGTCCTTCATGAACTCACGTTCATATTTTGTGAACGAAAATTAAACTCATTTCTATCAAATAGAACGTGAATAACGTTCATATTTTTAAAGAATTTAAACGATGTCCAGGTCGTTAAGTTAAGTTAAAATATATTAAAATTTCGCAATAAACCTTATAAAATTTAAATATAATACTCAAAAGTCTAATTTATTGGGATCCACTTTAATATGATAATTATAGATTTTAGGAATCGATAATTTCATACATAGTTTTATATTAGAAAAATATATGTTTTGTTAATAATTGTTTAATTAAAATGAACAACTAGATGAACTTATTCTTTTTTTTAATAGAGTAAGTGTGAAAGTGTTCTTTTTAAATAAATTTGAACGTGAAGGTGTATGAATTCAATTTTTAAATGAACGTTCCGAATACTGCTCAGAACAATATATATAGTAATATTGTCAAACTTCCTTGTGTATTAAATTAATTAACATTGCTATACTATAAAATCAAAATATTTTTTAAAAAGTTTTTTTTCGATTTATTGTATTGATCAATAAAAATACTAAATTCATTAAACTGTATCATAACTATGGTGACTCTAGTTATATTATTATTCAGTTCTACCCCAAAATTTAAATTTAATTTCTTGAAAATTATTATTTGGTTATTCGTGCCCAATAAAAATGGTGAATATTAATGCAGTTATTTAGAATAATTATGCATACTCATTACCCCATCACATTAAACACATTCACATTAAACTTTCAATTTAAAATATAATAGACGTTTAAGAGATTGCCATTCCCCGGGTCGACAATCAGACTGAATGACGTCCAAAAAATGCTTGAAATTCCTGTAAAAATACTGTATAATATTTTTTGTTTCTATCATACATGTATTATATATAATATGCAATATATATATAAATAAATAAAAATAATTCGATAACTATTATTATCTGAAGATAATCATACTGTAGTTGAAAATAAAAATTAAATATATACAAGAGTTTAAATTGCATATATACATATTAAAATTAAAAAATTGAATACTCTTATAAAAATTAATATATATTGTAAAAAAATAATATAAAAATAGAAATCGTTTGATGATGATTACTTACGGTTGAAACGAGTAGTTTTCGATAATCATTTTCATAATACTCTGTGCACATTTTCTATTATAAATATTAATTTTACATACAAAATATATATTGATACTTTTCATAACATATACTTTTTTTATATTTATATTTTATACTGATAAAGTCTTATCATATAATGATTTAATGATAATACAAAATAAGACACACAAAATACTTTCATCCAATACTTAGTAGGTAACTGAAACCTTAACTTTTCCTAAATTTATTCTTAGTTTTAAAAATAATCTAACTGATATTTTTATTATACGTAAATAAATATAGATATTATTTTTAATAATTAAATATTATTTGACTATGTTTGTATGAAATGTTTTTATTGAAAAACTAAAATAATATCATCTATTTCCGGTAAATTATATTATGTGAAATTATTACAGAAATTACTATTATTGTAAAATTAAATATAAAGCATAATACATAATATATAGCATAAAATGTATAGACCTATTGATTTAAAACTAAAAATCTCGCAAATATTATTCTTGATGAATTGGGTATTCTATGAAAAATAAAAATTAAACATGAGTTAAAATGTCATGAGTTTTAAATTTGAATATGTCTTGCTACTTCTAAGAATAACGACCTACCACATTTTAAACATGAATATATATTTTTTCTGTAATACAACTTTCCTGACTTAGTTTTCAATGTGTAATAAGCCTCGTTTTTTACGAGATGGTATTGTTTTTAAGGATGATGGTGTTCCGTGTTCAGGACGAACTTTAACGGTATGCTTTTTGTCCCACTTTTGAAAGTTGGGTCGGTTTTTAACCCGTATTTTGCTTATTTACCGTTTTTAAAAAAAAAAAAATTGGCAGAAAATTCATGAATGACCATTTGTTTTTTTGTTTATTTACCATTTTCAAAGCAATTTATGAAAATTTTAATAGAAAATTATTTTGATATTCACTTTTTTTATTAATAACTATAAAACTTTTTATTACAATAAATTTATTTGTATAATATTATTGTTTTTATATAACATACGACGATGCAATGAATTTTACATGGTTTATGCGTTCAATTTGGAGTATTTATTACTTAATTACTTACTAATATATTATTATAATATTATATTGTCATATCATATTTTATGTATCTACAAATTTATAATAGGTTTTTATTATAACATTCATACCAGTTTGTATAATTTTAGTGTAAAGTTATAGTTATACTTGAGAATATTATTGTAGTTTCTTTGTGAAGAAAAATGTAGCACGTTCCGGTGTTCGACACTAATTTAGTACAGATAGCTTTAAGCACATGTTGGAACTGGTTTGTATTATTCTACTATCGTCATTATGTACATTTACGGATGAAGTTGGTTATATTTAATATTTCGTTTTCAAATGTTGTCGTTTTTAATATCGAAATACCGATTTGTTTGGTAAAACAGTATAACTCGAAACAAATATTTGCAAATATTGTTATTCGTAGCAAAAGTTTTGGCGAGGTATGGATTAATATACATGTATTGATTTGGTGCGATCGAGTAGAAGTGAATTACGAACTCGATTAAATGAAAATAAAAAAATACTTTCAAATAGCCGACGGGTATAATATAACGCGTCTATATAAACACGTCGTTTCGATTGGTTTGATTTTTCTTTTCGGAAACAATTGATTTTTTAGGGTGTTTACAATATTACAATATACTATTGCGCTGCTATAATAAATGATTTCGATAGAAATGTCACGATTTCGGACGTTTGAGAATTGGTTACGAGAACTGCATACTACGACGGTAACAACGTCACGATATCGATAAACAATTAACGTGTTTTCGGATTCGGAAACGTGCAGTAGACTCATTGCCGGGGGATTTTTTTTTTTATCGAAAGCCGTTTATCGCGAGAACTATATTATCCGAAATGCGTTAGCTCGCGCGTCGGCGCCAGGATACACGGGGCACTACTGATGACATCCGCGAACTACGACGTCCTTGGGCCTCGCGGCACGGCATCGTCAAATTAATTCCGACTCACCCCCCTCCCCCAATGTAAATACCCGCCCGGAAAAACATTACGCGTTATGCACACACTCATAAACGACCTGCGGACGGCTCCCCTCCCCCCCCCCGCCCCTCCAAAATACTGCTTTCTCGTAGATACTATACGGTGTGCTCACAATGATATACGTTCAGTCGACGTACATTTCGACCGTTTTTCCGTATTATCATCCTCCAATCGTGTATATAATGTATATAAACGCGTGCCTTCAGCTATAGTACTGGAATAATACATATTTCCAATAACCGTTTCGTTAATTTCGAGACTTTCGGCCCGACACGTATATTATGTGTACATATAATAAAACGTCGATTTACATATTATTCAAATGTATTTTCACTTTGTATCATAATACTATCGTTATCATAATATCATAATATCGTTATCATTAGTATATTGTGAACGGATATGTATACCATTAGATTCCGAACGTAGGGAGAACCGAGAAATGTATAGGTTTTACAACGATGTGTTTTACTATTATTATTATTTATGTGATGGAATAAAGTAAGAGCTTTCTAGAATATAGTTTAATGATGTCAAATTCGTTCAAAAAAAAGGTCATTTTTCGATTTTCAAAGTAGTTTTCAAAAGCATAACCTAAAACGAACTTTTATAAAGAAAATAACACGAAGAATTGTTATAAATTAGAAAATAATAAATTAACTATGGTCATGGTTAACAACTATACGTGCAGATGATACATATAATATTAAATATTACAATTGTATAAAATATAATTTACAGAAACTTGTAATTGACACCAAATATTTACTCTAGTATTATATTTATATTGTATTTCTTACAAGGCATGTAAACGCTAATCCAGTAATAATTTTTTTCGAAAATTTTTTTTTAATACATTTTTAACAGTTTATTACAAATATATTCTTTTTAAAACCAATAAGTAATGAATGGAAGCACTCGTCGGACAAATTACTCTAGGATGATCATGAGTAGATTTACTATTTTACTATAATACTATAATATGATCCAAACACTATATTATAAATGGGAACAGTAAAATCCTCGAGCAAAGCGATAAGCCTGACGGGTACGTCTACACTGTGCATTACATCAACGGTCACGGTTAGAGAATATACATAAACACGTGAAAAATAACCCAAGACCGTTTTATTCGGAAACTTTTGAAATATCCACGCCATAAACGAACTCGGTAAATATTACTATTACACGTGATTTTATATCAAAGACATTATGTACCGCATCTTTGTAAAAAAAATTTTTAAAAATTTTATTCCCCACATTCGTAACGATATAATATTATCGAGTAAACGTATAAAAGGTAGTAAACGAGCGAAAGTAATCGGTCACGGGCGTCGTTTGTTGTCGGTAACTTGGAAAAAGTAGAACAATGAAAAAAAAAAAATACGATAACGACTGACAGTATGATAAGAGGGGTGGTAGCACGGGGTTGGATTTTATCGTGGTTTCGGTATATACGTTTCGGATGGACATAAAACTGGGCGTGTGGGAAAATAAATCGTAAGCGCGTGAACCGGCGAGAAGAAACGTAGAAGGCCGCGGGATCGAAATCACCAAGGGGTCGAGGGGATCTTTTATACATATTATGTCCTCATGTTTTTAACGTATTTATTTATTTATTTTTTTTTTCGTTTTCCGGACGTTTGTGGTTTTTTTGCCTAGTCAAAAACACATCCATTACCGTACGTACGTAATTCGTTGGTGTTGGGCATAAAATTACTCGACGACAACGTTTTACCCGGTGGTAGCGGAAAAAAAAACAGAAAAAAACCTGTAATTATTAGTTCTTTTTATGTTTATATGTGAAAATCGTAAATCAACGGTGATCATTGTAACGGATATATGAGCATGAAAATAAATAACGCAAGATAATTCATTTCTGTCTGGTTGTAATTTATACGGTCGTAACGCGGTTCGAGTCGTCGTGTATGTTTTCGTACTTGGGATCAGTCTTGTCTGAGATACCGATGGTTCCCGTGTCTATTTATATACTAAAATGATATTATATCGAAATAACGGCATATGATGCACAGTATTTATCGATTATCTTGCACAGAATTTTAAATAAATACCAAGTTAAATACTACAAATGGACCAGAAATATGTGTTTCATACAAACATTAAACATATGAAAAATTATCAATTGGGCAGAGTTGATGATAAAATGGACTATAATTGAAAATAAAAATCTTAAAACATTGTTTTTTTTTGGGGGGGGGGAGGGAAAGTTAAAAGTTAAAATTTAATACGATGTATTGTATACACTGTAGTAGTGATATATCACAATCGGTAGCCATGTGGAATTTTCAATCGTAACGATTTATTCCGCAGTGTTTAACCTTAATCAATAAGTAAAAACTAAACCTTAAGTATAGAGGTGTGTTTATAGTTAGTAACAAAGCAGCTTTTAATATATATTTAAATAATTTTTTTTTTTTTGCATTAAATTAAATGGCCATCATTAAATTGAAGGATCCGATTTTATCAGAAAAATTTAGTACTTACACAATATTGTTTGAAAAAAAATAACTATAATACAAAAAATTATAATAATATTAAAAACACGATGCTTACGCTATTTTAAAATATCTGTATGAAATTGGAACAAATCTGATTCAATAGTTATCGAGAAGTTGAGTTCGTCGATTCAAAAAATGTATTTTTAAGAAAAACGACTGACTAAAATACGATGATTAAAAATTCGTATAGGTATATTTATTTTTAGATCTTGATAAAGTGCATGATAATTTTTCTTTCCTATTATATGATAATTATTATTATTTCATTATTCAATAAGATTGTAAGATTGTTTGATTTGTAGAATTATTATGAGATAACACTTTTTGGTTCTAACTAATATTTTATTTATTATTATACATAGCGCTATAAAAAAGTTAAATATATGAATACAGCATGATTTAAAAAAATATATTAATAATTCAAATATTTATTATAGGAGAATGATAATATAATAATTGATAGATTATAAAAATGTAACATTTCAGTATTGTTTATTATTATATATTACAAATTAATGTTTATATTTAAGATTGTTTATTTTATCTGAAAGGGCAAAAGTATAACTTTTTTATACCTGGGGGGATGGGGCAACGGATCTCTCTGCCTCACCTTATCCTACGCCACTGTCGGGTTTCCGGACAGAAAAAAAAAACCAATAATGGAGCTAGCACAATTCATTTAATATTAAAATAAAATAGATAATGATTATTTGTGTATTTTTATCTAATGATATTACATATTTTAGGTACGCTAAAAATTGTCTACATGATTTTCTATTTATTCCCGGATCATTTTTCATCCCACCAATAGTATAGGTGCTTTTTTTTTACTTTTACAACTATTCTGGTGTCAGTACGCAATTTTCATGTTTTTCAAATAAAAGGTATACTCTATATCGCATGCTATTATCATCCGTATTTTTGATTTTTTTACAATTTTTCCAATTGTGTTAACAAATATTTACCGACCATATCTGTGCATACTGCGATGATAACGGATGTTTAAATTACAATAACTTATTTATTTTTTGTATATTTATACAATATAATATTTAATACAATTAATTATAATACAATTAATATATTTATTAAAAAAAAAATGTTTGTTCATTTGGATTATGGTATGTATACCACCGGGTATTATAAATTCGAATATTTAATTGTATTGTGTGATGTGCGATAACGTATTCGATTTGTTTTATTTAATTTTTACATTTCCAACTGGCGACAATACAGTTCAATAAAAACCTAATAATGGTAACTAGAACAAATTGATTCAAAGAATACCAACTTATTTAGGTATACTATAGGTTTTATATGGCATAGTACATGTAATTCAAATCATATATTAAAATGTTGTTAAATAATATTGTTGATACTATTTAGACTATACAAATTTGTGTATTACCAGGTACCCAAAAATACATTTAAAATAATATAATTGACTAAACTGGTAAAGTATGTACTATTTTGCATCACGTTTAAAATAAATTGAAAATAAAGTGTCCTTGATAAAAGAGAGAGAACAATACAATCGTATAAAACTGCATTACATTATTAAAATATTGATAATAATAATATGTCATGTTCATTATTGTTTAATCGTCAAATTTTAAACTAAAATCAATTATTATTGTTGAATTTATATATACATTAATAACATCATTAGTCACTTTATTGGAATTAAGTAATGAACGCGTTGCGCAATCAAACAGTTCGAGTTTCTTTAAAATATATCAAGTTTAAGTAACAATAACATTGTACAATGCAGAATGATTAATTTAAATAATTTAATTAATTTCCTTAAAAACTTCATTATTTCTTTGTTTGCACCTGGGAACATCTATATATGATCTCAAAAATATTCAAACTTTAAAAACGAAAAGAAATATTTAATTTGGTCCAAAAAAGTAAATTATGCTGTTTATGTTTTATTGACAGTGTTTAAATTGTGAATAGTTTTATTGTTTTATTTATTGTAATTTTTTTATTGGAATACTATATATCGGTTAGAATTTTTTTCACTTAAATATATTATATAAAATTAATATTAAGGAGAGGTACTAATTAATTATTGTGATGACTAACCGAAGTCAATGTTATATACATTAGCCTCACTAATATTAATTCTATTACTTATTCACGAACTAACTTAACCTTACCTACATCAACAAGTGTCATTGACTTAAAGTGTAATAAGGGTTCTATGTTTTAAAATATCAAAACTGTTCAAGACAGTGTTAATTCATAGTACAATATTTTTAAATAGCTATATAAGAACTGTTCTTTTTTTTATATATATATATTCTATATAAGTTAAACTATAAAAATATAACCTCACTTAAAACTTAAAATCTGTGCGTCACCAAAAATATTAATAAAATACTAAAGAAAATAGAAAAAATATATATTAAACATTTTTGAAAATTTTAGATAATTATAATACATACATTATATGTAGGACACCACACCAATAATTTTCAATGGTAAAACAATTTTTATACCAAACTGTTAAAATTATTGAAAATGATAAAATCGATGAACGATAAAAGTTTCCAGTGAAACTCATTTCAGTTTTTCAATATATTATAATTTATAAACTAAAGTACTATAATAATTTTCAATCGAAAATTTGGCCTCTATAATTTGATATTTGAATAGTACTTTTTTAAGCTGCAAAATCACTTTTAGAACAAAATGTTTGAACAGTTTTGATAACAATTTATTTTTTAACAAAAATCACAATATTACATAAGAATAAAAAGCAATACTCAGATGAGACTAATTTTTAATTACTTTAATAATCTGTTTAAATATTTTTAAGCTATTTTCTTTTTTTTTAATTATTGAAAATTGCCTGTACAGAATCCTTTAAAATTTGAATGTGCAACGTTCTCTTAAATCGAGAATATTTTTAAAACCGTTATTACATTTGAGTTGATAACCTAAGTCTTGTTAATTTTGCTATTCGAACGTTGATTATAATTTATAGAAAATACAATTACAACTGAAGGTAATGCTGAATATTATAATATTATAAGGCTAAATAAACCGCAAACTCCCGCATGGTCTGTTTACCGGCAATTTGTATACAGTGGATGTGCAGATGTTTGAGTATTATTAATATACATTTGGCGAAATTTTATGTTCAAATATGTATATAATATGGTAGTAATCAGACGCAAAACGATAATAATATCTACATTGTTCCCAATTAATCGGCCATCAACATATTATAATGATTATTCGAGTGATTATTAAAGGCTTGTTTGTTATATATTGTGTTCAATCTATATTATTACAATATGTTCACTGTTTACTGTACATAATTCCGATAAATAATCACATTTTGATCATACCATCGAGTAATGGGCAAAGAAAAAATTTGTGCAAATTTACAATTTTTAAAATTTTATTTTTCCCATTTTCGTTTGTATTTTAATTGTCAGTCCATAGTATTTTAGGACCTCCGAAATAAATAGCGTCATTATATTTAAAATTTTGTTTTTTCAGTATTAATTACTAATTACTAATAACTATATACATTACACCAAGTTCCTCTCAAAATCGTATTTATGAAATAAATGATTTATGTATCATTCACTAGTATGACTCAATACTCGGGTGACGAAAACTTTTCGTCAGTTCTTGATCCGTAAAGTCTTTTGGGAAAATTATCAGATCACGGGCACATCACCACCACCGTACGGCTGGATAAAGCGTGGGGAGGAACCACTACAACTGGAACGGTCGGGCCGACCACATTGCTCCAATATAAAAAAAAATTATATTTATTATATTAATTTATAATTTAATTTTAATTTTATAAAACTACAAAATTAAAATTGTTGTCTTGCTTTACACTTAGCAAACTCAGTTATCATATTATCAAAATTTATTATTTCTAAAATATCATTTTCAAATGCCAATAACATAAGTGCTATTAAATTATCCCGTGAACTGGTTCTTCTGAATTTATTTTTATTCTTCCAAGTTTTGAAAAAGCTCTTTCTGCTGAAAATTTGCACTTGGAATTATTAAATATATCTTAAGCACAATGTATAAATTGGGAAAAATGTCAATTAATGTATTTTCATTAAACCATTTCCAAAGATGAAGTACATTAACATGTTGAGCATTCATTATGTACCTATATCTTATACAGTGATACAGTGATAGTATAAAATTTCAAAAGGCAAGAATTATTATCAAGTGTGCATTTTTTTGGAATTATATTTTTATTTTATTATAAATCATTTCAATACTCATAATTTATACAATTTAATACTGTTATAAAAAAATATCTAATACAAAATCCTAAGCCCCTAAAAATCTTAAGTCTCTTGAAGCCCGGGGGTAATGGCCCCTCCTGACTCCCCCTTTATCCAGATCTGGCTCTGGTTCACATAATATAATTATCATTATACGCATTTTAATTTTTTGTATATTATTTAAATTTAATTTTCAACATACGGATGCGTGAAACTCATACTGACAATTTCCGACGCGTCCATATAGCCGATAACCACATCAAGTAATTTGTTTGAAAATAGAATCCAGTCCTATTTGGATCGACATTTTACTTTAGGGTATTAGGAAAATTTGAAGTTAACCACATACCACACATTTTAATTTATGTGATTTTAAAATATCAAACTAATTTTCCAACTATTTGTTTTCTAATTTACAAATCCTATAAATGAGATAATATAATATTAGATTAATAACTAAATTTTTGACACACGTTGTTAGTTCATCAAATTTTAGTATTTGATGTATCTAAATTTTTAATAAAATTGTGCCATGTTTTTATATATGACACCAACCAATGTACATAAATGTAAATATACGGGTGTATAGTATATACATATGATAATTATTCATATAATAAGCATGGAATAAGTAAGTTAGTATAGTAAGTTTAAGTACACAAACTTAATTACATTTACATTTTTGATCATGTATTTATCAAATTAAATATTGACATGATTTCTCTAGAAAAATATTATAGTTTTAAATATAATGTAAATTGTTACAAATTTTAAAAGCATTTATATTAATACTTTTAATGGGTATAGGTACTTTAAGGATTGGGACAATACATCTAATTCAAATAAATATTATTTATATTAAATTAATATTACCTTTTTTGAGAAAATTAAAAATTAATCTGATTAACACGGGTTTTCATAGTATTATTTTACTTAATTGTTTAAATAATTTAAACTATATAATATTAAAATACATGTAAAATTAAGGTTTAACATTTTTATTTTTTTTTTTTTATAACATTATTATAATTAATAAATTACTTACTATAATACAACAAGTACCTATATTTTAATGTAATGCATTGTGCTTGTGTGATACTAATCAGTTTTTATCACGTATAAGTTAAATATATATTCATAGTACTTACATTATATGCATTCATTTGATATTTTTAAACATAATTGGATATACTATTTAAATTAAAAGCCTAAAAATATTATAATGATAAAAATGTAAGCCTTACGTTATTAAACTGATAAAATGTTAACGTTTAAATGAAATAAAGTTTAAAATGGAAAACGATAAATTTAAAAATAAAGTGTATAGGACCTATTTTTGGAATTTTGGCCATTAAATAACGTTATGAAACAGAAAACGGTATAATGAATAAAAATCCTGCTTACATTTTACTGAAATTATATTCACAAAATCAAAATGAAATATATTTTACTGAAAATTACATAGTATTCCTAACTGAAGATTTTAGATAACGTTTTTTTTTTTTAATTTATCAGCCAGAGAAATCTAAACAATAATTCCATATAAGTTTCAAATTGAATATTATTATTTATTATGATTTTTATTATTATCACTGTGTATAATTATGTTGAACATATTTTATAATACAAGACATATGTATTATTATAATTATTCACTGTGTATTTCGATGTATATACGAATACATTTCCGTTACATCTCAAATAATTATTTTAATACATATTAAAATATGCATTAGACTAATATATCGATCGATGTTATACTACGAACTTCGAATAAATAATTTAAAATAATTTAATAAATGGCCAGGTGATGAATTACAAATATATTTCATCGCGCCGGCATGTAAATTCGTTTTTTGAAAAAAAAAAAATAATAAAAATATATTAGTTTAGATTTCTTAAATTTATTTTAATAATATTTATATTATATGTAAAGTTAATATTTTTATCGTTACCTATACTTATTTTATTAATTTTATAAATTTGAAATGTTTGTAAAATAGAAATTTCAATTCATAAATCTATATTATATTGAATAACCAATGTTTTTGTCCAATTATTGTTAATTGGAGTTCTATAAAATGTCAAAATTTTGAACAAAACTTTAAATTGATAAAATATGTATTCCTTTATTTAAAATGCCTTTAATTTAACACAGAAAAATATATAATATTATAAAAGATACGTTGTTTATAATGTTAAAACTACAAACTATTTTTAGTATATACGAATATATATTTTACGAACTCTGACATTTTTTCTAGGTTAATGAATAAAAACGCAATATAGATTTTGATTGATATCCATAATAAAGTTATTACATTATTAACACACGATATCTATATTTACTATTTAACTAGCCATTGGATTATGTTTTTATAACGTTACGAAATATCCGGACATAATTGACAGCTTGAAATAATTTAAAATCCATTAAATGGAAAATCTCATTAAAAGTTTAAATATTTTTTTTTCTACTATCACATTTTGTTGATTATCAATCGTATTTACGCATTTAATATATTATATCATACTATAGATGTATAATTATCTTAATTTTATCTGAAAATGTGTATGTTATAATATTAATATGTATATATTTATAAATTAAAAATTCACTATGATAACCAGACAAATCCATTTTTTCCATATACATTACCAAATGGAAATATTTTAATAACACTAAATTTAAAAAAAAATTTTAAAAGTAAATTTACATGTTGAGTATAAGTAACCTATTTTTCATTAAAAAAATTAATAAATAGACATTAACAGTGGTTTTTAAAGTTATTAAGTTATGGATTCTACTTAAATTCTGTTGATGCCCATTAGTATTTAGATAAAGATTACAAATAAAATTCAAAACTATTTGATGTCCCTCATTTTTATTTAGAATTACATTTCACTATTTAATTAATACAGGAACTAAACGAAATATCTGAGTAAACCTAGTATAGCCCTATATACATATAATACCTATGTATATAGACAATTCAACGTACCTGATTTTCGTTCAATAAGAGGGAAAACATTGTATTTTACGGAGTTAAAAATTTATTTATTTTTAAATATAAAAAAATTTTATTCTTGTTTGACAGTTTTGGTAAATCTTTCATATTTTCCATGAACTTTGAAATTTGTGAATCTTATATCACCTGTGAAACTAGAATTTGAGTATAGTCCATATTACATAATATTATATCGTTTGACAAAATCAATATTTAAAAAAAATATAATAAATATGTCTATCGGAATATTCATGAGAGCGTAATGGATATGCAATTTTTCAACATAGGTGTATTCCCTTTTTGAATTCACATTTCTACTTCAAGTGTTTATTTCCGACTGAAAAAATTTAATTTACTTTCCTATAACTCGAAATTATCTATAGGTAAAAATGTCATCAACAATTATATTAAATGATAAATTCGTTAATCCTATGTTAATTATACTAATAACTAGGTACTTCTTATGTTAAAAATTAGATTGTAATTGTTGTAAAAGTTAACTTGTTATGTTAAAAATAAAAAATAATTCAACATTGAATTTGATAATGTGATAATGTTTAATTTCACTTTGATGGATTTTGATAATTATCTTATTAGATTGATAAAATATGGGAAATAAAATCATAAATATATGAATTACTGTTTATTAACATTTTCAAGGGATAATTTCGATTTATCTGTGTCAGTAACGAAACTAATGTTATGCTACTAATATTAACACAAATATTACTATTATGTTACTTATATGCCAAAAACGATGGACAAACTAAAATACAATTTTAAAATTCCTGTAAGAAAAATAATATAAAAATATAATGGATACTTTCTAAGTATTTTCATGTATATTATGCCATCGTAAATGTAGCAGTTATGTCAGACAATAGTTATTATATATTGGAAAAAAGCCTTGAACTTTATACCCTCTATAACTTATTGTTATTAGTGTAGTACTTATTATTATCTAAGATTAGAGGAACCTTAAATTATTTAATATTTGATATGATATCAAGAAAATTTTGATCTTATTACTTTATACTTGAAAACGTATCCAAAAATCTATTTTTATAATATACATTATACAATATACATATTATAATAAAATGTCTTTATATATAAATTTATTCAGTCAAGAGTTTTATAATATTAGAACACATATTTTCGTTGGATAATATGAAATATTCAACTGAAAATTTAAAAAATTGAACAGAACTAAATTATATTCACATAATATGAAAAATATAGATATTTTTTTAATATAATTAAATCGTATTAGCTTCGAAAATAGGGTTTGACTTTTTACGAATAACTATATTTTATGTTTAACATTGGGATATGATAATGATTTTAATTATTATTTATTAATGAAAATGAAATCATCCGTTTACGCTTTATCAAGATTTTTAATTTTAACTACCTATCTACGTTTTGTATAAAATATACATTTTCATAGCTAAACATATTTAATCCTGGATTTATATAAATATATTTATATATATATATATTAGATTATAGCGAATTATGGGCGAATCAACCATTGACCAATAATTACTTTAAAAAATGCAAATTCGATTTTACTTGATAACCAATGTTGTTGAAACGTCCCTTAAATTCTTAGTTAAATAAATAGAATATTATTATAGGTACCCTTGCATTTTTAACGACGTTATAGTATAATTAATTAATGATTTTTTTTTTTATTTATATATCTAATGGAGTAGAGAGAGTATTGTAATAATCAAAGTGCATAAATCGCGAATTAAAAAATGTATGGGTTTTATAGTCGTTAATCGTGAGTATCTTAATATTTAGAAACTAAAAAGCGAATACCATTAATAATGTAATGTAATAACAGCATATCAAATGTCTTAACTTTCAAACTGCCCGAAGCATACATAATGGAACATTGTATATTCGCCAGTGCCTGTTTTGATAGCCACTCTTTCGCTCTATTACTCTTTCTGTCTCTCTTTATATATTTATATATAAATTATATACCTTTAACATAAGGTCTTCCTAAAGTACAATTGTTCACGGACCAATCATTGTTCAATAAATATCTGATATTTAACAATTTTTTCAAAGATTCAAATTGATCGAAAAAATTTAACTGTACGTATACATTACTGTATATACACCGGAATAATGTTATTTGTAATTATTTTATATATTTATTTTTATAAAAATGTATATAATCATAATTGTTGATAAAATAAAATAATATTGTTTTATAGTATTATATTATTTTAACAAAAATATATTATATCTAAATTGTTTTTTTTTCCATTATACATATTATATTATGTATATGCAGTTATTATCAAGTTACCAGTTTACTGTCATTTTGACAAAATAATATTAAAAGTATTGTGAAGTATTCGAATACAAATAGTTGAATACCACTTTATAAATTATTTTAAAGTATTTTTATTTTATTCCAAATACATAGGTAGGCGCGTATCTTTCATAAAATATAAGTACTTGTATTTGAATACTGAAAATCATAGACAATAATATTGAATTTTAATAAGAATTTGAATATGTCAATAATATTATAATGCAGGATGAAATATTCATAGCTAATATTATTTATATTGCGTAATATGTAAACTATAAATTAGCATGCAATTATAATATTGTAAATAATATATAGATAAATTATATTTACATGGCATAAAATATATGTTTGTTGATTCATTAAAATTTAAACCTAAAAATTTACTTATATTTATTTTCATATGCTTTTAATAGGAATTCATAAATTAGATTTTTTTTATATTAATTTATACAGAATTTCTACATTGATCTAATTATTCGTATATAATTTTAATAATGAGTAATCTTGTAAACTATAATAAAAATTTCAATTTGTCATTTTAACTACAACTTTTTAAATATAATAAATTCTGTATATATTAATATACTAATATTATAAGTATTGTATTAATAAAAATTGCTAATAATTGGTACTGTTTTACTAATTTAAAAAAATTTCTTTATTATCCATATATAGTTATTTTTAAAATGAAAATTTTGACATTTTTATTTTTAATACATAAATATCTCATTTAATTTACATTAAAACATTTATATATATATGTATATATTACAAATTTAAAAAATCAATGAGAATCTATTATTTTTATAATTTTTATCATATTATTAATTTTCAATATTTATCTATTTGTATTTTATTATTATTTAACAATAACCACAACGATTTTTATGTATATTTGTAGCCTATGTAAAATATTTCGAAAAATATAATTTATTACTAAAGTATACATAATTTGTTCGAAAAATGTAATGGAAACCGATAAAAATCTCGAGAAAATTCAATACATATAAGTATATATTATAAGACATAGGTTATAAAGTATATACGTTTTTAAATAAAATCGAAAAACTTAATAAGTATAAGATTCTATGAATCTATATAATATAAAGAAAACAAAAAAGGAATGTTTTATAAATGCCTATCGATTTGATAATAAAATAATGTATAATGTAAAATAATCAAGGAAAAAAACAAATTTAAAAATACCTTATACTTATAAGATATCGAAAATATATCTTATTGTTGATGGTGTTTAAATTTTTCAATGTTCGTTTTTTTTTTTACGAATCATGTAAGAACAATATAATACACATTTTTCATATATAATATTCTGTATCTTTTTCTTTATCGAGATTAATTGAAGTGGAATATATAATATACTTGTAATAAAATATTATTCCTGTGGATGTGCGTCTGTGTCAAAAATGTCACAAATGATATTCTGCTGACTAATGTGAAAATATCCGTAGGCATTTGAAAACCTTAATGCCTTTGATTGATTTCCTGCAATCACAACCTTTCGCAAAAATAGCCGTGTATATAAATGCATAGGTACTCGTATACAATTGTAATGTATTGTTTAATGTTAAATTTCAAACTGAGTTATTTCGGTTATTATTGCCTTGAAAACAATTGTTTTTAAATTTAAAATACAATATTAATATAGATTCCACAATGGCCTCAAAAATGGTAAGTATGATATATTATTATCATGCTATACGTAGGTGTATATATAATGTCAAGAAAAAAGAAATTATTACTGAAATAAAAATATACGATTCCCGTGCATTCTATACCCGTAATCGCTTTAAGGATTTCGCCCGGATCCAACTAAAATAATTTTTTATCGCATAATAGCATTTTTGTGTATCCTTTTAGGATGCTCGTGGGAACTGTCGGACATCTCGGGCTTTAAAAATACATTATTTCTTGGTTTTTAACGAGTAAACGAAAGGATTTATCCCGCACGCCTCGTATATACCTACACATTCTGCGTCCAACAATCTATGTGAATCCGGCTGACGGATGAGCCAAAATTTAGGCGAAGATATTTTAATTGATCAATGCGTGAGATAAGTTTATTTCTAACCCCCCGCCCCCCCCCCTTGAACCACATAAAACAATACATCATCTTTGCCAAAACAATCGTTTTTTTCAAATTTAAATCTGAGTCTGTGATTGTTCGAATCGTAAAGGTTTGAGGGTCATTTAATATTAATTTCAAAAATACCAATAATTAATCATTTGAATACAATCCGCTATCATTTACTACAAACAATGAAATTTTAGACAAACGCCAATATCTTAATTAATTGTTGAATCATCTCGAAACATGGAACGAATACATAAATGTATACGTTTGCATTGATTACGGTTTAATTGATCGAATATAATATTTAATGACTTGCGTAAAAGGTGTTTTAAAAGTATTTCAAATAAAAGTAGGTACTTCCAAAAAAATATCCATAATATGTAGTTGAATACCTACATTATGATAATACTATTGCCAAAGTATTTTAAATCTATCATTTCAAATAATATCAAATAATGTACATTATTTTATATATATTATAGGTACTAGTTTTAAATAATGCAAATGTTAAGTACCTATGTAATTCAAAAAAATAAAATAAATAATATTTACATTTAATCGAATATAAACAATCATCAATGTGTGTTTGAAGGATTTTATCTATTTGAGATTGTAAACGAACAATTGACATCGGAAGATGAAGAAACTGTACTAAAATCTTTTTAAAAATTTGATTGAAACCTTAAAGGTATTTTTATTTTCAAGGAAAAAAATATATTTTAAAAAAGTATTCGAGTCTAAACATTAATGCTGTGATTAATATGTTCCTACAAAATGAACGAGAATTTATAGACCTCTAATGGACTTTTACTACGAATGCAAATTATACAATATCTTACAAAGGCTTATACCAAAACATTATTAACATTAAACAAAAATAGACCATAGCCACGTGTATATAGCCAATTGGGTTATTGGATATCTATACTTTATATAATATTTAAAAAGAAAAAAAATAACTATTTAACTTAGTTTAAATATTTTTATTAACAATAATATTATTAATTTTCCTGTTATTTATTTTCTCACTATTTTTTTCAGTATAGTAATTTTTTGTGAACTTGATCGATTTGTTAACCCTAGTAGTAAAACTATGAAAAATAATTTATAAATACAGATCAGTGGTCATTTTTAGAGTGATATGTAAAAGTATCCGGTATGGTCTCTAACTCAACACGTTACACCACCTGTCTTTGGGTATTATTGCATAGTAAAAATTTCGTCTAAATTATAAAACAACTCACTATTCTAAGACGTTCATATAAAGGCTGTAAACACAATCGAAAAATAAAATAACAAAAAAAGCAGGGAACATAAAAAACCACGATAAAACATTTTAAAATTTATTATACTTGTCGCGTGTAAGTAATATTTATTCATCCGAAAATGTTATTATCTTTTACGTTTCTATTTAATGAACTCGTGTAAACTAAATAATTTAAAACTTAGGATAATAACATTATAAAACTATAAAAAAAATGCATTCAATATTTTAATGTTTAATATTTTCAATTGGTTACACATTTTCGATATTTTCTATCCATATATGACATCTACAGTTACAATACAAAAAAAAATTTTTTTGAAACCTTTAATCTTTTATTTAATAAACTTTCTTAACTTAGGTTTAAATTATATTTATTATTTTGGAAAAATTACAAATTAAATTCGACGATTCATTAGTTTCTGTGAATGACACTTTATAATATTATCGATAGTTCTTGTCATAATAATTTCAAGGTCGAAATAATTAGACCTTAAAAAATTATTTTACTTTGATCAGCAAAATATGACGGTAGATGTGAACGTGTATAAGTTTTTAAAAGGCACGTAATAATCCTTTTTATTACATTAGGGGTGGTGTGGAGGTATATTTTTTTAAATTACTCATGCGAATTTATAAAAGTAAAATGCCAAAAAAATCAATGAAAATACAGCATAAGTTTGTTCGTGTGTGTGTCAGTATACAAATACATATAAAAAAATACATTTTTAATTAACAGCAACTGATTGTTCCTTGCACGAGCGAACACCTTCATGTCTTTCTTCCTGTGTGGACTACAATACTTAATAATAATAACAATAATTATTCAGTCACGGAAGTCCAATTATACTCATAAATGGTGTAATAAAATGCGTAAATGTCAAATGCAACATAATTTTTAATAGCAAACCGAATAGTCAGTCAAACGAAACTAATTGGCATATTTGTCAGATTTAAAGTCCCTAACACAGGTAATTTATAAAACAAACTCCCCCCCCCAAAAAAAAAAAAAAAAAAAAAAAAAAAATGAAACCCACTTAAAAAAAATTAATAATCATTAATCAATTAAGAAATTCAGTGAAATAAAACCGTCTAATAAACTTATTATTGCTTTTTTGAGTTTTATATAAATATAATGATGTACATCAATCATTAAATTGTGTACAAGAAACAGAAAATTTTACAAAATCCAATTGCTCAAAAAGTAACTTATTTATGATATGATTCATAAAATTTAAACAGTTTACAAAAAATATACCTTAAATTTCATTTAATTATTATTATTTTTTCCTGCAACCCTTACTTAAAGGTAAGTAGGTTGTAAGAAACACTTATTCCAAAATCACTTTTTATGTCTAAATGAAGTGATTGTTTTCTTAATAATTTTTCAAATATTTGTTTATTTTTTTGTAGTTTTAGAACATAATGTAATTTTTATCATAGTAAAAACTATAGTAAACTTTATTTTTAGTAGATTCTGACCTAAGGGTAATGTATTAGTTTTAATATGATGTATTATTTTTTTTAGATAGCAAATTGGTTCTAATTAAAAGGTAGATTAAAACAGATATTTTCTCATTTTTCTGAATAACTTAATTTTTGTTCTTTTTTTAACGAATTTGGAAATTTAAGAAAAACTACTATTCACAATGGAAATATTTATAAATGTATGGAAAATAACAAAGTAATAAGAGTGGTAATGATTACCTATCATTTAATTAATATTCTTTTAATAATATTATACTAAATTTCACTCAAAATAATCTTTTAAATATATTGATTTATCTTTGCTTTCAACTGTATCCTGTTTAATGACAGAAAATACAATGAAATCCAGTATTTAGGGTCTGTTACACAGAAAGGGGGGGAGGAGTTCGAAGAGGATATGAAACACGGGATTAAGTGTGGATGGATAAAGTGAAGAGAAGTGTCAAGTATTTTGTGTGACAAAAGAATCCATATAAGGTTTAAAGGTAATTTTATAAGGCAGTAATGAGAATGGAACAGTATGTTTTGAATAGATTATTGGGCAGTAGATAGAAAGATAGAATAAAGAATAAGGGTAGCAGAAATGAGAATGTTAAAGTGGATGAGTGGAATAAATAGAAATGATAAAATAGGGACTGAGTATATAAGATGCAGTATAAAGTAGTTTTGATAGTTGACAAAATGAGGGAGAATAGATTAAGATAACTCGGGCATATCATGAGGGAAAAGACTAAGACAGTAATATTGGTAATGAAAATTTATACTGTTGGAAGGAGTGGTAGAGAAAGACCAAAAAAGAGTTGTGGGATGTGAGGACGAGTGATATCAGGAAGGAGGAGGGTAAATAAAGAAGATGTGAGAGATGGTTAGTTAAGAAGTGTAGAACTAAGGTGGTCGAACCCAAATAGTTGGGAGAGAAGGCAAAGAAGAAAAAGAAGAATTTTTCCTTTTATATCTCAATTACAAATACATATAATGTAATATTCGATTTTGTCTTCAGTCTATGGTAAATAAAATTTAATCAGAAAAATGTATATTTTCAGCTCTTTTGAAAATGTTGAAATTTATCACATACAAGCAATTTTCTTTCAAATTATCATCGAAATATTGGGACCAGGTAATACTTAAATGTAAAACGTTTAGATTACATTGGGGTAATACACGGTGCAGTCAGCCGTGCACTTATCCATACACTATAATATACTTAGATACATATTTGCCTAGTAATCCAATAATAAATTAAGTCCGGAAAATTTACCGTATGGACAAATCTTATATTATAATATAGTGTACCAAACATATTTTTCCGATCGTGCTTTCCAACGATAAAATAGAACATTAACATTCTCTATATTATAATAATAAGCCCGTTCAATTTATTGTTTGGCTTTTGTTAGTATCTCGAAAATTATGCATTTCAATATTTGATATAGTGTTTTCTTCGGATTAGTTAGTTTAAGAAATTAATAATATTCTTTCATGAATGTGAAAGAAATATCTATTAAAAATATCAATGTAAAATACAAAAGTACCATTATATGGTTTAAATTTTAAAATGTTTTAATAAAATCTTCAAAACAAATATTTCAATGTATAAAATCGTACGATTTTAAATTCATCAAAATTACACTGGAAAAAAAATCATTAAATTAACTACTCTTGAATATTTTTCTGCAATACAAAAATTGAAATTATTTTAATCAAAATTCAAAACATACAATTTTATTATACGGTATTATGTTGCTCTTATTATTATATATTGAATAAAAAAAAAATGTGTTAAAAGAAAAGCAAATTAAAATGTTAATGTACAAAAGAACCGGCTTGAAAAATCAGATAAATATGGAAATTATTACAATATAAAATATCGTTGGTATAGAAAAATTAAAGGGTTCGATATATCCAATTTTTTTTTCAAAATCCTTTTTTTTGTGTCTTATTAGCATTTATAAAACACATATTTTAAACGAAACGTAATATTTGATGGTCTGGTTTTAAAGAAGAAAATATCTTCAAAAAAAAAAGAAAAAGATCTATATCGTATGAAAAATGTTGTAGATTGAATCTCCGTTACGCTTTCTCCAACAATTTCAAATTCCATTTTATAGAACTCTTTCATTGTATGCCAGGATATATACTATATAGATATCATGAAGATAAAATGTATGTACTTAATTTTATATTTTAAACGATTCATACATTATGAAATTAACGAATATTGATTATTTTTTGAAAATATAGTACTTATAATTTATTTTAGATTATTCAAGCAGACTGCATACGTATAGGAAGACTAAAATTAAGCTGTCAATAAGATTTTTGAAATAAAATTTAAAAAATATCACAGAATTAACTATACATATATTTTCTTCTTCTTCGCTCTCTCTCCAAATAATTTGAGGTGAGCTATCCTAGTGCTCAACTTCCACAGAGATCGATCTCCCGTATCTTCCTCACTTACACCCGCCATCCTACATCATTCTATACTACATCACCACACCTCGTTTTGGGTCTCTTCCTTTTCCTCTTTTTCCTTCAACATATATTTTCTTTACTAATCGTTCTTTCTAGTCATGTAAATATAAAATGTAAATTATGTGATATTTAAAATAAATAGAATATATCGTATATATGCCTAAAATGAATAATGAACCGATAACATTTATATTTATATTGAACAATACTTTAATTCATACTTCATCTGGTCTGATGTAATAATAATCCTTCAACAACTGATTATGAACAAATTGTGCTCTGCTAAATACAGTGAATATTATTATTAAATATACTCTAAAGGTGATAAATCGTAGACAATAAATTTGTCCTCATGAAGTATTGCGAAATCCATTAATTTCTACAAATTGTACGGGAAAATATTTTCTCGATGTATTGACAGACGTATATGACAATCGAGTAAGTATTGACATTAGTAGTAGTTAGAAAATATTAATAATAATTCGAACAAAAGCTAACAACAATCAACATATTTAAATATTTAAACTTTTATTAATTTTAAATTATAACAAGTTTACGTTTTAATTAAATAACATTTTAATGAATAATGATTGTATTGTTGTGAATTTTAGAGTAAATGTTCGATTAGAAGCCAAGCAAAGAACTGTACTTTTGTACATCGATAGTTACTTATGGGCATACACTTTAGAGACTCTAA
This sequence comes from Pemphigus obesinymphae, assembly GCA_025469235.1. Lineage (NCBI taxonomy): Eukaryota > Metazoa > Arthropoda > Insecta > Hemiptera > Aphididae > Pemphigus > Pemphigus obesinymphae. The sequence continues at coordinate 96,594 of JAIPRL010000356.1, forward strand.
ACAGTGTTTAAAGTTTTATTATTAGCACTTTTGAAATTGGAAAATGTCAAAATTAAAAATTCCTTTTTTGTGAAAACAAAAACAACGAGATAAATCAGCTGTGCCGTTATCGCTATAAAACCGTTAAAACGTAGCGAGTTCGAAAACATTTTCCAGGTAAGTAAAGCGAAGGTTTAAAATATTCACAAGACGCACGTATATACAATTCAAATAGAATTTGGCAGTAAAATATATCCGATGATTATATGATAAAGTCTATTGGTGTGAATGATTTAACTATATATTGCATTTTACGATTTTCCAAAACGTAAATACATTTAAAACTGTTCAATCATTGTTTTTTTTTTTCATTTTTACGTTTTAAGTTGATATTTTTTAAAGTTAACATGATCAAAAATAATTTTTATCGTAGGTATAAATATCTTAATGAAAAATACTTAAATTAAATGAATGGAAACCGGAAGTCATCGTCAAATTTAGCGTTCCGAAGGAGTCAAATAATTTTTTGTCGATGTCATGTATTTTACGGTCAGTAAATTTTTAATCGTCAATCGCTACCATGAACAAAAAAGTATTCCGTAAAAAATATACTATACAACAGAATTAATTAAAAACTATCTTGGTTGAGTTCGGTCAAGTGGCATGGAAAATATTAACAACGGAATATGGTAATTAGTTCAATTCCAATAAACAAAACTATTGTTTTGAAATATTAAAATTTCATAATATCTATGGTATAAGCAATGTGTTAAATTTTTATTTTACCAGACAGACGAGGAAAAAGTCGTTTATATGTGATAATTGTACACTCCATAGATTTTTGCTTATTCATGTTTGATTATACATTTCGAATAAAAAGTTCTATACAGAGTCAGAAATCTTAAATTATAATTCTATACGAAATCAATAGTTCGAACACGGTAAGCTTGCAACCCATCGACAACGTGTTCACAAAGGAAACGTCTAACGAATAATCACTATACCAAGAATAGGTACTACACAGTATATATATATATATATATATATTTATACTGAGATTTGTTTGTATAAAACTGTTTTTTATTCGATATCATTTTTATTCTGTAAATTATTCAAATTGTATTCATATGAAATGTAAAATATATTTATGTATTACATTTTTAGCCGATTGTGACCAATATTATATCAAATTATTATAAAATTCCATTTGCACTCTTTTTTTTCTTTTTTTTTTTTTTTTTTTTTAAATATAAAATAATTCTCACTGCATGTTTGCGACTTTCCAAATTGGTAGCTAAGAATAAATTTGTTTTTTAAATTATTATATAAATTATGTAAATTTGACAGTCAAGTGCATGTAATATACGTATATCATTTTCACAAACAATCGCGGACAAAAGTCTGAAACATTAAGGAACAAAATTGTAAATTATTTACTCAAATTAGTTAAATTGGTGATAAAATTTCATAAAATACAATATTACATTTTATAAATAACAAACATCCATTCGGGCTAGTATTTTTTATCTTTTTTTTTTATTAAATCCAAAAGGAAATGTACAAAATAAACAGCTTCCGGTACCTATAGCCAATGCTGCAGGAGTGTTATAATGTTAACTATAATAATATTAATATAATGCATTATTCGTGAAAAGACGGTGTTTTCGAAAAATGAAAATGTATACAGTTAAAATATGATTAAATATACTTAAATCATGTAGGAGTCAAATTTAATGAAATTTTGTAATGTTCTTAGTAACTTTTCTCTTTTAGCTCGTTGAACGAAATATATCTTAATTTTTAACGGGAGAAGTAGTGTTTTTACAAATAACTATAAAGTATATTTTATTTATACCTATAAAATAGTTCGAGATATTAACTTTGAGTTATTTATTTTTATCGACGATCCTTCAGAAATATATCGTTGAACTTCATAAAATACCAATAAACGGCCTGTAGTACTGTATAGTTACTACTAACTAGTAAATATTTTTTTTTGTAATTTAGTATCCAAGAAATATAGATATATTATATCACTGTATCAAGTATCATATAATTCTATATAAAACATTGTAATAATTACTGGTTAGTTTAAACTGGTTTTTCGTATAAAAACTATATTATAAAACTATTTAAAAGTATCGGAACATGGAAAAATTTTCACAGGCGGGCATATTTGATATTCATAGTTTTTAACATATTTGGCTATATTTCGATGTTCATAGAGAACATTTCAAAAATTTCAATTTTCAAGTAATTTTTCAAGAATTTTAAAGATCTATACATTCACAATAAATGTATTTATTTTTATTTTTTGTGGAACTGATACACATTTGATGGCGTGTTTTACGTTAAAATGGCTGTTACAGCGCTGAAACGATGTATCGCTTCGCATGGTTACGTTCTCACTTTACCTATAATATGTAATATATACAATATAGTCGATTTCATATTGTATCAACAATCCATTGAAACATTGTGATAACATTTACTTACAACATTAAATTACAAAAAAAAAATTATTGTGCGATAACTTATATCTTCTCATTGCCATACGAGTGATGAATATTCGAAAGAAATTTCCATCGCATTACATAGAACGGAACTTGCTACCCTGGAATATCCCATACACGCCTTAGCAATTTCATTATCTAATTATTCATACAATTTCAAGTACAATTTCAGGTACTTAAGAGACCGCAACAACTAAGATTTTTATAAAGTTCTGTATATGCTATTTTTATGAATTATTAGGAAAAATATAAATCTAACAATTTGAAAATAATTAAGTACATTTTAAAATTGATCTAAAAATAGCCCAATACCTGTATCACTTTTTAATGTTGTATAATGATGAAATTTTCGCCTAAAAGACCAACAAGCGTAATCAAATTGTGGAACTTTGTTAGGTTAGATTTAAAATCTGTCAACAGATTTGAATATTTCAGCCTCTCTTCCAGGGATCCTACGGACATTTTTCTTTATTATTACCTACAGATTGAAATATTAACAATGTTTAAAAATTTTAGATTAACTCGGCTAAAAATATAAAAAAAAATAAACGTTAGAAGATAAATATAAATATAAATAAGTAAATTTAGATCGATCCCTAGAAGACAAACTGATAAATAAAAAACCGTTTTCCGAATTAAAATCCTATTTTTCGAATTTCGACAGTGTTCTCACGATTTTAAGTCGATTTTACTCTGGTTTTTAGAATCCTTAACCACTGAGATGATATTTTGACCAATTTGATAATCAATGTTTCCGGTCACCGCAGCTACCTCAGTGAACACAAAAGCGGTAATAAAGTATACCGCGGTCGATTATTGTCAGTGGTCAATTGTATGTACCTACATTGATCAACTATTCCACCGAAACTAAAGAAGGCCGTATCAGTTGAAAAAATACACCACATAATTACCTATGTATTTTTTTTAGAAATTAAATTATTTTAATAATAAATTATTAGGATTAGTCAAAATAGTAGTTATAGTAACACGTTAGTTTATAAAAAAAATGTGATATATTACTCATAAGTATGCTATTCAATAAATATGGTAAGTATATAAAAAATGTCTCAGTTGAATCATTTATGAGGAGATTTTTAGCGGATAGTAAAAAACAACAATAACCGACATTTTTAAATAACAAAATTAAATCGAATTTAAATCTTACTTATAATTATTTAATATGAACCTTCGATCAAAGATTTGAACAATGTTCACCTTTACCTGAAATGAGCTTTTAATAAAAAGGAAAGAACATAATATTGTAAAAATGCCTAATATATTTTGCCGAATGAAATAAGTACGTACCTATACCAATTTACCTAGCTATACGTAACTACTCATATATTCCAGTGGCAGGTTTAAGAAGTGTTCTATCGCACTTTTCCCTTTTTGGTCTTGGAGTAATTTAAAATGCTTGTCTTGGATCTACGTTATTGGCTAGTCAATAATATCACGTTGGTATATAATACATGTACATGATTTTTTTTTTCTAAAGTTCAAAAACAATCACAATATTAACACTTTGTAAAACTTTTGTTGTACCTAAACATATTAGATATTTTATTATGTAGATACATATTATGTATACTCATATTGTATTTTTAAATATTACTATAGGTATAATCGTATAATATCGTACTTATACACCTATATAATAATAATTATCATTACTTATATATACGTCACATTATGTATATATGTAAATAAACTATATGATTATGGTAAAACGATTTTTTTTCACTCCTACTGAACGATAAAATTCGCCACTGCTATATCATTTTTTGCACCTTTTACTTGTAAAAACATGCCAATTGGAATGCATATAAGTATTTTAGAGACCAATTCTACTGCGTTCTATGATTTTAAACTCCCGTCTAGTTTTCTAATTACAATTTATATTGTATATCTATTTATACAATTATTTAAATGCTATTTTTCAAAAATTTGAGTCTGTGCTTTTTTTTTTAACATCACAACCTTTCTGTAATAGAATTTACATCCGCAATAAAATGCACATCACAATAACAAATATAAATTATGTTCCACGTCTGTCAGGTATCTCAAAACCGCTCTTGGTTGTTATTTTTTTAAACTAAAATTTGCTAAAACATTTAGGTTTTATACTGATGGTCATTCGTTGGGTACCTACGTTGTTGTATTTGATAAACTGAATTGTTCATAATTATGTTTAATAAAAACGAATTTATTATTATCAACCTATATGATATACTCGTATATTAATATTTTACAACTGTATTATACCTTTACTTTTTGAAGTGTTCATGTTTCTTTTATTTTAATTTTTTTTAAATTTTCAAGTTACAATTGGCATACAGAGTCCAATTCTAAGCACACACATGTACAATATTAATTAAATCTCTATTGGATGGTATGAAAAACAATATTAGGGTAGGGAGGGGGCAGGACTATCGCAGAAGTCTCGTAAATCCTTCGGACACTTATCCTTAAAATAGCTACGGAATACAATTGGTATTTGGGAATGGATTAAAAGAAAAATGTTCGATTTTTAAAAATTACGACTATTAGATATTATAACGATTGAAAGCGGTCGAGAGCCGGAAACGTGGAGTTTTCGGGATGAACTGTAATGTAGTATTTCCGATAGCGAACAATCGAATGGCTCAACATATATATATATATATATATAATATATAAATTATATTAAATATCGCGGAACGGAATTTACAACTTATACCTGCTTAGGTCAGATAAAACTGAGTTGGAATTTACTGTATAAATATAAAATATATATATATATATGTATATTATACCGGTCTCGAGATGAGATAAAAATGCGGTTGGAATTTACTATTTTAACCCGCTCGCACGATTCAATGGGAATTTACAATCGATCCCAGTCACACAATACTGGATCAACACACTTTGCACCCGAGTTTGTAGTCCCGTTATAAAGTTCGTCAACGGTAAAATTTTTCGTTTGTTCGTGGACCGTTTCGAAAACTGAAAAGCAATAATCCAAAAAAATAAAGAAATACGCGACAAGTCAATATAGATTATGATATCTACGATATATATATATATATATATATTTATACGTTTTTTTTTTTTTTTCATGTACCTAACTTTCTAAAAGTTCTATAAGTGAATATGAATAATATATTCTCCGAGTTATCCGCTTACATATCCATAAAAGAATCGAAACTTTAACGATTTATCTACTAAAATTGGGATCATTTATTACGCCAATAGCTGTTCGATATGAAGAAGTATCTGATACAATTCAAGCGAGTTTGTGGTTTTAGAAAACTGTTTACGCCGATTATTTACACATAATTATAATATATCATATTGATTTCAATAAACTTATAGTTTATGATAAATGAATCATTTAAAATATAACTAATTAATTAGGTAATACGATAAAATAGTTTATTGTATTTAATACAATAAACTATTGAATTTAAATATATAACCAACACATAAAATAATTAAAATCTACAAACATTATATGAATAATTCTTAAGTAATTCATTTTTAAAATTTTAACTAATATATATTTTTTAATCATATTCAAATAATATATAAATAATATTTAAACAAGTCTGTACACTAGATATATTTTAATATGTTATATATATTTGTTAACTAATTACAATTTATTCTTTGTATTAAATATTGATTTTATACTGCAGTCAACTATCATTCCTCTTTAAAATAAATTCTAGAAACATCCTTTCCGAAATTACTTAAATTAGATATGTTGTGATATAATAATCGTATGGGGATTATGTTTTGGTTTTTAAATTTTTTTTTTTTTAATAAGATGATTAGAAAACAATTGAGGTGTTGGAAATTCCATATACTATAGTGGTCGTATTTTTTTTAAACATCAAAGGTGCATTTAGACATATATTTTATAATGTCAATTTTTAGAAACCCTAGTTTTAAAAAGTTATATATTATATAATTTAAAAATCTCATACCACTTAATGCATTATAAACATAGTTGAAAATATTATATAATTATATATTTATATCATGATTTAAATTAATTTTGTTGATTATTAATTGTTTTAAAAATCAAGTTAAGAGTTATGTTATAATTTAACAATTATTATTGTTATTATTGTAATTATGTACACAATTATCATAATTATTAATTGTTTATCTATATATAAATTACGAAATATTACTTTCTAAACCATGGTTTTCTATTAAAATTTAATAGATAATACCATAATAACACGAGACAACTAGTATAGTATTTGATTATGTTATTCATTCTCCATATTTATGAATATGCATATTATATTCTATCGATTCCGGATTAAAATAAAAATAAATTATACCAGTAATTAAAACCACAGTTGTTTTACAAAACTTCCGTTGGTGACGCGTATGAATCGTACTCTTAATGACTTCCCGATTCAAGAGTTTTCGGTACAATTCGTATTGGAATTTAAACGTTTTGGTTAATCGATATCAATGGACTTTGCTCAAGTCATTATTTACAACGGTCGTTACGTTTAAAATTATTGCGCAAAATTATTAGATACGACCTGCACTCTAACCAATAAATAATTCATTAAAGACATTTTATATGGGATTAACTCTAATTTAAGAGAATAAAATCATAGAAAAATTCAAACTCGATACTATAATGACACTCTCATGAAGGGACCAATAAAGACTAGAGCTATAATCCCCACAACTATATATTTATTAACACACAACTGTTATCAGTTATTTCCGATTAATATTACATAATATGTGATATCAACATCATTTTTGAGTGTAGTATCAAGTAAATCCATATTTATATATAAATCATTCATCGTTTGATTTTGTTTAACTTTCACGTATATAAGTTTAGAGACATACTTAGATTAAGACAAAAAATCTAAATGTATAGTAACTATTAAAATTAAATTCATTATTATTTAGTAAAGATATGACATAACTATTATTATCACTTTTTAAAATAAAATACCGGAATTGAATAGAACCGATACTGAGTAATATTTTTCTATAATTTTTAAAATAGAAATACCTATAGCCTGAAAGAAAAATAGTACTTTTAGATTTGATATTTGTTTTTCACATGTTAAAATAATCTTCGTGTTTTACAGTACTGAAGGGATAATTTGTATGTATATACTCGTATTATTATTGTTTTTTTTATTTATTTTTTTTTGTTTATTTTATTTCATTATGAAGTTAATATAAATATCAGTTAAGTATCCATTCTTTTAAAAAAACATTTATTATATAAAAATTATAATATATAAAAACATAAATCATAAATCATACACCATAATATATATGATGTATATTTTTCTAAAATGGAACGAATTATATCTATAGATATATTTATCAAAAAATTATATATTTTTCCTCGTAATTGAGTTTATTCATAAAAGAAAACATTACAATGAAAACGAGTAAATTTTTTTATAAAATATTTGAGTTGTCTTATCGTTATGTATTACAGTATATTGAGGCATAATTCATTTGTTCATATTTTGCGCTGCTTGACTGAATTTTGAAATTTGTCTGACGATTACATGCAATTTCATGATTTATTATCACAGATAGGATGTTGATAAATTTTACATTTTCGTCCCGTGTAATTTTTTTGCAACGCCTAACCAAACAAAAAATTCGTATCATAAATCGGTGATTCGGAATATCTGATATTATTTTATATTATTTTAAACGAAATATTATTGTATTTTAATGCATTTAATTTTTTTAAATTAATTTTTCGACTAACTTGATTAGGTGTCTAAATTATATTTTTGTAAAATTCGATTTTAAAAATTAAGAATATACCCAAGTTTTAGCTTTCCGATATTATTTATACGAATACGTATATAGCATTGTGTCACTGACGACAATGCGGTAAGGCACGAAGGTGGCCGTCCTCAAAAGACGAAAGTGGTTACCAAGCGGGTCTATCGGAGTTCCTCCGGGGACGCACGTCTCATCCGGTGGTCACCGTCACCGGAGGTTGCCCTTGACCCGAACAGGGGAAGTAGTCATTGGATACTGTGTACTTCACTGGAGGTGGATTGGACACTCTGCCATCCGTTCCATTCAGTACAGCCCTGCTGCGCTCGTCACGTGCTACGTGTCTTATAATGAAATTATAAGACATAAGTTATTATTCTAACTTATAATGAACTTTAGGAAAAAAATATTTAAGAATATTTATCTATTTAAGAAAATAGATTTTATATTAAACATGTAGAATTTTCAAAAATGTTATTTGCCTTTACGCCAAATCTAACATGCATCTTCTAACTTAATTGGGATTTTTCTGTCGTATAAAACGAATGATGATTCTCCCCACTTCATCCTCTTATACTTAATCCTATTTTCATATTTTCCTCGAGGCCATCATTCTTCTGTAGAACAGATCCTAAATACGCGAACCTATTAACCACACCCACTACTTACACACACATATTCATAACTTTTCTATCTCCAATTCTGTTTTGCTCCTATTCTAACCATAAAATCCTAAGTTTCCCCACCAAAACTCCTTACTCTTGTACTTGTCCCTACATACGAGTCAATTATATTCACATATACACATTTGATAATCCTTACTTCATTAATTTCCATTTCGAAATCTTTCTATGAACCCTATCATACGCCTTCTCTAGATCAACATATACCAATCAAAACTTCCTCTTTTTTTCTTTGTACTTTTCTGTTAAATGTCTGAGTATTTTGTATATTGGCTTCATTGTTGACCTCCCAGGCATAAACTCAAACTGATTTCTGCTAACAAATGTCTCGCTTCTTATTCCCTGATCCATTACCTTTTACCAAATATACTTCATACTATGACTCATAAGTTAAATCCCTCTAAAATTCCCACATTCCCGTGTATCTTTTTTACCCTTAACTATTGGTACTGCACCACTCTTTCTCTGCGCCACAGGAATTTTCGGTTCAACCAGTATTTTATTAAAAAACTTTTTCAGCCACCATATACTCGTAATAGCTTAACTTCCCAAGATTTCCAAACTTCTACTAATATGCCATCCACCTCCACTGTTTTCTTTATTTTCATTTTTTTTTTTTTGCATCACACTTCTTCTTCTCTTTTTTCTTATCTACCTAACACAAATTCCACTCAACTTAATTTACTGGCGATCGAAAATTCCTCATTTAATATTTGTTTAAAATATTATTTTCATCTGTTTATCACCTCTCTGTCATTGTATAAAGTAGTTTTAACGTGAAAATTTGTGACATCGTTTTTAGAAGATTTAATCAGCACGATTCCTACTATTTACAGGCCATTAAGTTTTGTGGGTTTCCTGTATTAATCAACGAATCTCGGTTTTAAGGTTATAATGCAAATTTGACTGCGTAAAAATGTTTATTTCATGTAACAACAATCAATGTATTTTAGGTTCTCTATTTAGAGTCGGTGATATAAAAATTGTCGTTTACATTGTCCGAATGGTCGATAAACGTCAGAACTAATTTGGACTTTTTCTTCGAAAACCGAACGGAAACAAACACGGAAATACGACAACCGTTACCGTGGGTATATCGTTTACCGAAAACAAATAGTATAATTATTCGGTCGCATAAGATCAACTATCACGAGGTCTGGCCAAATTTGAATAATTAAACGTTGCCAATACCGCTATTATCCGGAATTTTCAACCTGAGGCGGTATAATAGTTAGAAACAAAATTTTCACCTGCCCTGCAAGTAGTCCAACAATATGGGATTATATGTACATATAATAAGCTGGCTGTACTGCACAACCTCCAGCGAGTTTTCCGATTCGATTTTGTTCGTTTTTGTTTATGCTGATTTTACATAATTTATACAAGTCACATATTACAATATGGATATTATTACATATTTTAGTTGTGTATACACACTCTATTAATAACAGGTACATTTGCATATAGGATATTATATATATATATATATGACATAAAATAAAAACAGAAAATTTCTTTGAAAAGGATGAAGTTTTGGACTTAAATATCATGAAAAAATGACGATAAAATATAAAAATAACTTTTTTTGAAACATTATATTTTAATAATATTAAGAAGTTTTTACACAACACCGGTTAAAAACTCCGTTAACGTTATTTACCAAAATATGTCTGTACGGTTATATGATTATCGTAATCGGTTATTTCGAATCATTTAACGGGCACGGTAAATTGATTTATATCGTGCTAAATGATCATTATTATGACATGGATTGTCAATTATCATCATATTATTTGTCACACAACATATTTGAACAAATGTAATTGATGACAATTATATTTATTGATTATTTTATTTAAACAGGTTTTTTTTGCGTTTAAATTTTATATTTTTCTTTTTATACACCATTATGGATACAACGTATAAACAAAAATGAACGTTTAAGATTCCCTACAGAAGATGATTTAAGTCTTTTACTACAAGTTTTATGTTATAATCTGTACAACGGCAGTGAACAGTGGTCCATTATTCATAAAAATGTTAATCAATGGTCAAGTAAAATCTTTTCACTTTAAACTATAAAAGAGCATGTTCATATTGATTAGGTATAATAAATAATGGAAATATTAAAAAAAAAAAAAAATGAGAACAATAACAGTATTGCTAATCATAATAAGGACATAGATCGCTCTGATATCAATATATCGTATACGAAAGTTACAGTATTGCAAAAACTAGAGTTTTTTTTTTTTACCACATTTTGATTATAATTTATAATTCTTACATTTAATATGATACGTTTTTAACATGATTATGGATATTAGCAAAATATATCCTGTAAATATCCAATCTCACATATTCGTCAAAGACAATAGTTTCGATGTTTATTGCGTCGTTATAAGTTTCCATAAACCAAATCATTCCACAGAAAATGGTCATAGAACAACTAATGCTACTTATTAACTACTATTACTAATATTATTATTCAATTTAATATTATAGGTAATCATTTATTTATACATATTTATAAAATTATTATTTCTAAAATAACCACATTACGTGTTATTCGTGTAATGTGATTTGATTTTTACTAGGAGAACATCATACCGATGATTAAATAATATTTTTCATTTAGTGGTTATTGATTTTCAAACCCGGTTACATTCGTTTTGGTTCATTAAGACTGGTTAATCACGTTATTCATGAATCTGTCTTATCTATCTACACAATTGAAATTATATAGGTTATTTAGATTTTAGTATTTACGATAATATAATGAAAAAAATCAACTCAATTTAGTTAAGTTAGTATACCGAAAACATAATAAATAAAGTTAAATAACCTAAAACCAATAAATTGAATATTAAGTTTAAAATTTAAATTTAAAAAAAAATATTACTCATGAGTAAGTTAATATAAATTATATTTTATTTCACATTAAAAAAATTATAATTGAAATCTTTGAATTTATTCAACAAAATGTAATCAATCTGTTCACAATCCATATTATATGTTTTTAAATTACTTATATGTTAAAATTATTATATTGATTGAAATCAGGGTTTAAAACCGGTAACCGGAATTTCCTGAAAACTATTACATTTTAAAATCTAAGAAGCGGTCATCGGGAACCGGTAACCGAAAATTATATTTTAGGGTTTTAAATTTACCGTTAATTTTTTTATGTCATTAACGTTAATTGTAACGGAACCAATAACCCATGTTTAAAATAATAAAAAAAAAATCTGCTAACCCTTATATAAGGTGCAAAAAAAATAATCATTATTTATATATTATTATGATTATTGATTTTGTTTATCATGCCTTCATCATTTTTACTTAGTATTCTTATTTATAACATTTTCTGGTTAATTCCGGTTGTTAAAATGTTTCGACTGCTACCGGAGCCGATTCCGACTATACTCGGAAGCAGTTTTAAATTCTAATTAAAATTTAAAACGCCATTATGATTTATAATATTTATTTCTTCAAAACGTGAATGAACAAAATATAATGTCTGTACCTAATTCTCAATAATATTTTTGTAAGAAAATCTATAAATTCTGATATAGTAACTTATTTTTATTTCATTTGCATATTAAGTAACGTAAATAACTCGTCATTTCGCATATAATTGATTAATCCAAAAAATGATTGAAGTTAGTTCGAAATATGTTTTTGATACCTAACTGCTCAGATAGCTATTGAAACATATTAATATATTTGAATATTATAGGAAAATATATTTTTAATATGTTTATAATATTGTGACATTTTATCTTGAACAAAATTGTGAAAATAAGTATATTAAATATTTCATGGGGTCTTTCCACGACCTGTAGTAGTTTCAAGTTTTCAAAAATCAACCAAAGGTTTTTTTACAATTGCCATTTTTAAATATCAATAAAGGTACTTATTATAGCATCAGATAAATGTATTTATTTATTTTTAATCATTTTACCATTCAAATTTGTTTTTCCTCTTTTTTTTAATTCTCTTATAATGAATATAATAAAACCCTCATCTGGTTTAATAAAAATTAATATATTGCCGCATTTAAATAATTTAAAAATGTTTATTTAGTACATTTAAAAAAATATATTTCCGAAAAATCGATTTTTTGATATAATAAATAGAAAACCATACACAATACTTATACACTAATATTTACTGCAAGTATAATGATCTCTTGTAACTTATACATAATATAAAAATAAAAATAAAAACAATTTTCTAAATTCTATCCTAATACAATAATATTTTAATTGGATGCTTATACGCATTTTTAAATTACGCTTAAACACTGGATATGCAATCCATATTATAGGAGGTATATTGTATTTTTGTTACGGTTCAAAAATATTTTATTTTATTATCAAATTATAACTTATAAAACTAAAGTGAACCATATCCCTTTTAATATTTTTAATATTTAATATTTTTGTGCATTTTATTTACTTTTTAGGATATTATAACTTCTTCTAATTTTAAAATATAAAATAATCAACAAGATTTATAACCAGTATATACTTATAATGTGAATTTTAGGTTTTAGATTATAAATTGCTATACATTTTGTGTTTAGGAATTTTCGGACATTTAATACATAATTTCCGAATTCGAGCACTTATGGTAATATATTATTTTCTAAAGTTAAACTTTTATATTTATTTAACAACTACTAAAAGTCAATATATACGTTTCTTGTTACACTCGTATGTAAAATAATAATGCAATTACCAAGTAATAACGTGTTTATCGCTCTATTATAATCGAATAACCGAAAATATGTGTTGTTTATACAAAACAAAACCGCTATAGTGATTTTGTCATTTTACGTTAATTTAATAAAATAGTAATTTCAAATAAACAAAAAAATATCTACACTTTGAACGTTATTCAAATTATTGTATATAAGTACATAATAATTATAAATAAATAATAAATTTTGAATTTTTTTTAAGATTTATGTTGAAAATACAACCGTTTTTATTTAGAAATGCCTATCTATAAATTATTATATTTTTAATAAATTTATATATTACGATTTATCTGCAGTGTACGTATATATACATATATATATTTATGTCCTTATGTCTAATTCACTATCTCATTAATTTTATATGTAAACGGTAGGCGTTGTTAAACCCATATTTCTTATTATCAGATTTTCTGTCATAACAATATTTTTCACTCGAAATGGGACGGGAAATTATGCAATACGATAAATTTTCAAAAAATTAAATAAATAGTATAAAACAAGAAGTGACTAAATTTTGATCGTAGATCACCGGCAGTCACGCGCATAATATGTACGAAGGAACTTTCTGTATATTATTATACAGTCCCTTGGACTCGTTCCAGCGTTCTGTTGGCAATGTACTATTGGCCCAGGTAAATTAAAAACGTTTGAAATTGCTTTAAACTCTTATTTGAAAATAATATAAACAAATTTCTCTTATAAACGAGGGCTGTTTGAAAAGTGTCCAGGAAAATTATTCCTACAGACATACTCAGAATTGTATTAGTAATTTTTTTCCACAAAGATAAAACATAAGTAATTTATAGTAGGAAGGTGTTTTAAAATGAACCGAAAATTTATATCGATATCCAGTCCTATCTGTATTATAATAACGTGTATTTATAGTAAATGTGTCAAATAAAAATAGCGAATTCCGGATGGTCAATTTTCACAAACAGCGTATCAACATTACATTTTGTCTCAAAGTTTATAATTTTTTTACTGAAACTCGCCTAACGATGTAATAGTATTTCACGGTAATAAATGTTTCAAACGTTATTTGTACGACTACTGGTTCGAACGGTTCAATAATGTTCCGGTATAAGTTGATGTTGACTTCTGTTCAGAACATCCATTTATATTAAGTGACAATTCTTCTGTTATAAAAATTAACTAAATCACCATTCTGTGGGGCTTTTGGATAATCAAAAGATCATTTACCAAGAATTTCTATCAGTAGTACAAAAGTCTCCAAGAAAGTTTAAAGCAGAAGTTCATGCTAAGTGGAAACATAATTCTACACTTTTCTAACACGACGAGCACTGATAAAGGATTGTTTAATATTATTACTTGATTTTGTTTCATAACTTTACATACTAGTTTACAAATATATTTACGATCTAGTTTCTAAATAATATTTAAAAATGTAATTCAATTTTAAATGGAAAAAATTATCGTGATAGAAAATTCGTCCTGGTTCTGTATGGTACATTTCAAAAGTTTTTTTTAACTTTCTCAGTAATTTTCTTAAACGCAAAAGAAACTAAAGGAATTTTTTCTTAATGGAAAAAACAAATAATGCTGCCATGATTACTATATATTACTAAAATAATATATTATATTATGTTTACGTCATGAATTCAATTTTATTTCAGTAATACACTAATAGTACCATGACTTCTCGGGGTATGCACAGAATTCATTTTTAGGACAGTAAAGTATCTTTAAAATTACCCATTAGAAAACTCCTGGATATCAATTGTACATCCTTGGATATCCTTTTTAATGATCACCAGTAATCATACGGTATTTTAAAAAAAATACTATAAAAATAAAAAATAGGTACATAAAACCGTTCAAAACTGCTTAAAGTCTAAAATTGGCTAAAATAATTGTTAAATATACAATGCTATTTTTAAATATTTTTTATGACATAGTCCCCACCCGACACCGAAAGTATTTTATAGCTACTAGTTTGTGCAATATATTTGTATCCTATTGGGAAGTTCTAAGGTGGTTAGGTATCAATTGGATACACTAGGATCTTTCATGAAACTTAGTATAGTCATTAAACATTGTGATTTTCTCAATAACGATGCAAATGAGTTCATTTTAAAATCAAAATAAAGCACATATAAAACTTGAAAAATTTAATATAAAAAAAATACATTTTTTTTTTAACCGGTTATCTAGAACCATAAAATTCTAATCCCACGATATATTTATTGGAATGATAGCATTTAGCTTGGTAATATCTCATTTGGCTCCAACAACAAACACCTAATACAACAAGAAAACTAAAATCTTTTAAAAACCCATATTTGATCGTATTTCCTTTGAGACACCTTATTTACACCAATAAGGTATTATATACCTACCCAATTATTTTACGAATCCGTACTTTTTCATATTATTGACTACTGATAAAAATAATAATAATTATTACAAACTTATTTTTTATCATAAAACACTATCTGGATTCTTTGGAATAATTATAGCATATCTTAATATAATCATTCTCTTATATATTCCATAGTGTATAATGTTTTGCGCATAATTTTGTAAGGATTAAACGCGGTCGATAAATTATTGAAAGTACATTAATTTACTGCTCTAAAATATGTTTACTGAAATAGTGATTTATCATCCAGTTGTATATATATATATATATTATATACCTACTCGTATAACGTTCTCATCCTGACTGGAATCTTAAACAGGCGAATTTTATGTTCCGAATTATCGGCATTTCAGTTCAAATATTCTTCAAACACCTATATTCTTTCAGTGTTTAGAAATTATAACGTGTATTAAATCCGTTTTAGAAAAATATAAAAGGATAACACAATATACTTATTTATTATGCACATTAATATACTTGAAAGTTTTAAGCAAAGTTTTTAAATAGTTTTATAAAAAAAAAGGAATATTGGGAGAACGTATAAATACTGACATAAAATAATTACTCTATTAAATAGTATATTTTTTTCGATTTTATTTATAAAATATTAACATTTATTATTTTGTATTTTGTAAGATTTTGGAAAATCTATTGATTTATTTTATTACTATAATTAATCTATAATATTATCACTAATGACTATCATGATAGTTAGTCCGATTTATTATTATTAGGTAGTTATAATCATTTTCCGACATCAATAACTTAAGTGCTTTACTACGATTTTAACATTCGTACTCAAACTACTACTTACTATTAAAATAATTAAAATATGATAGGTAAATAGGTATAATAATTGCAAGGTTAGATAATTTTTATAAAACGAAAATAATTTCCCAGTCACAAATAATTTATAAATAATATACTTAAAGGTTAATTTAATAGGTAAATATTTGTAATACGATTAAATACAATTATAAAGTTATTAGGACAAAATAAACATTAAAAAAGGAATTAAAACACATTTACAGCATGCAGGCACTGGGTAACTATTCAAAAATCACGTTTTTTTTTTTTCAAATTAGATCAGGTGGCTTGTTGGCAATATCAGGCGAAATTTTCGGGTATTCCTCGTAACTTTCATTTCGTATGTTTTATATTAAACTTGTACTCATGATCGAGTACCATTTATTATAATTTATAAACATTGTAAGACCCCTGTATTTATTAAAATATTTATGTATTAAAAAATTTAAGTGTTTTTTTTTTTTTTTAATTTTAAATATAAGTACGATTTCCGTGGTCTGAATATGGAAAATCCGGGTGGCACGCGTTGCGATACTACTACTGCGCCGGAAATAAAATATAATTAGGACAATGCAAACGTTCTTGGACTGCAAAAGTTATACGATTAAATTGAAAATACACTATATTATAGGAGTGTGTAAGTCGTAAAAAATGAAAAAAAAAAAGTAAAAACAAATTGTACAACGGAAGAAAATATATCTGTTTTTACCTCATCCGAGGCGACCGTGCAAGAGCCATAAAACGACCGTTTGTGTGCGGACAAATGAGTAAAAAATACATTTATTCGTCGACTGCACACGTCACACCAAAACAGTTTTCTTGGGCCAAAAGTAATTTATATTTTGTCTTCAGAAAATATTCCCCACGCGATTCCCATGTGGTCGGTACACGACATAACCACGTGGTCTAATTAAATTATCCTCTATCCCTCTCTCCGACCGTCACAATGGTGACCAGAATATTAGCGATCGGCAAAAGAAAACAGTGTGACAATTCCCCGCTCTATGGTTTTCTGTATTTATTTTATATATATATAATTTTTTTTTTTTTTTTTACATTCACTCGAGAGTCGGTACCATTGCCGTTAACGGAAAAACTTATGACCCGTCGGGAAATCTCCGAAACACATCGGCGACTCGAAATACCACCGAATTCCTAAAATTTTTTCGTCTTTTACAGGAAGAAGACGAACGTTCGAATATTAAAAAAATATTATTTAACTAAGATTATTTATTGACTTTCCGACTAGTGTTCGTTTGAGAAAATGAATTCACGCCAAGAGAATTACCGAGTATTTGAACACGCGTACGAAAACAATACCTATATTAAATTTACCTTTTACACGGAAAGGCGTAAACAATACTCCCTAATTATTGTAATAACGTTTCAAAAAAAAAAAATAATAATAATAATAAGCATGTTATAAAATACGGTATTAAAGATATCAATTTGTATTTTGAAAAGTCATTGAATAAAGTTTTTTCCCCATATTCTTTTAAAAATAATACACCACTCGTGATAACTCAGATTACAAAACCCGGTTTTGATCAAGGTCTAAAACTATAATCACGTAAATGATCGGAGATAACTACATGTAGTTTGTGCGGTCTACAATTTTAATAAAATATCGAGTTTATTTCATATTGCATACAATAACACACTGGCCACTTAGAAGCGTTAATAATTTTGTATTTTTTAGCAAGTTTTGGAATTCGATTATAATGTCAACAATTTGAAGCACTATTTTCAGCATATAGTTTTTAAAACTACACAGACAAATCAGTATATAAACAAAATGTTGAATTTATTTCATAATGATGTTTCTATGAGCTTTTATATATATTTAGAAAGTTATATCGAAGTTTATACAAGTTATAAATGTACGTGTTTATGGTTTTTGGCTATATCCAATATTCCATTTTTGAGTAGAAATTTTTAGAAATTAGTAAAATAATAATAGTCAACGAATTATGAAATGGAATTCGGAAAATAAAATACCTACAAAAAATAGTTGTACTTGTCACGTTTAACACGTACAAATATGTAGAAAGAATGTAAATATATAGTTAGGCAAGTATTGAGTATATAGTACTCATCTCGATTTACTCGCTAGCTTGCACGAGAAAATGTATTAATATTATAATTTCATTCGAAAGTAATTAATAACATTTGAAAGATAATGCTTTGTGAAGCACAGCGTATAATTTAATAGTGTTTATATCGTAAATTTAATTTCAACTTTGCATACAATAATCATAAAATATTTTCGAATTACATCAAATGTATCGTTCGAATATTTTAGAATAACATGGTACATTTCGTATATTAGAACGAGACGTCAAGTTTAAATTAGTACCTTAAATGGTAAATTGTATAAAGTAATATTCTATATAAAATAAAAACAATATGACGGTGTGAACTGACATTTTGACGTTTATGTATTTTTATAAATATTCATACGATATTCATAATCGAGACTAAAAATTTTCAGCACTTTTGAATAGCAAATTTTAACTTATGAATAATGCAATTCGTTATAATAACAGAACAATAATTTACTCATTTGGAGTCTTCGCTGTAATTGTTTTTGGGTACGATAAAATAATGTCATCGAAACTTGAAAATTTTCTAATAAAAAAACAATCATACATATGTATAATACACCTACTATAATAACAATATGTAGGTAAGTGCATAATTTTTATTCATAAATCATTTAGAAATGTATAAAATTTTTATGAATCATTTGAAAATTGATATTTAAATAATTTAATAGTATTACTATATATTGCGATTTTGTGATAATAGGTATAATATAAAATTAATGTATTACTATAATTAATAATAATTATCGAGTAAAACGTTAAACATTCATTCGGTTAACTTTAATAAAGTGAAGAAGACGAAAATCTACTTTCTTAAGTTTATAAATCATATGGTATGATACATATAAATATATAATTTATTTTAATTTTAGAGCAGTTTTTTGTCAATAATATTTAAATAATTGTCTTTCTATAACATCTTATATGTGTATTTTTAATTTATAGAATAATAAAATGTTATGTTAAAATAATCGATAATATTTTATTCATATATATCAATTAAATCATAAATATATAAAATCAAATATAAACAAGATCTAAAAAATGTATTAAAAATCGTTGATGAGAAAATTTAAAATAATGACATTATAGGTTTTGTAGTCTAATATTTGTTGAAATATATTTATATGAAATTTTTTATTAAAAAGTATGTAATTTAACAAATTTGTACTATGTTTATTTTTTGTATGAATATTTTTTTTTAATATAACAAAGGTTTTTTTTTTATAAAAACAATTGATTATTTCTAAAAGTGTACCTGTTACTCTATAATTTAAAATAATTTATTATACATTAGAATACAAATAATTCAGATGTAGAGTAGTTTTAGCCCGTGCACATTTAATTTTAAATTTATGAATATCTAATAAATAATATAATGATGATGAAATATCGTCTATATATGTATAATTTATTTTATGTTATAATAATATTAAATCTGCATTATGATCATTAATCAATATATAACACTTTTCTAAATTTTAGATTCGTATATTATGTTCTCTTAATTTCATTCAACCAATTATTTGGATCGATTATGAATTCATAATATTAGTGTAAAATAAAATGTAAAATTGTAGTGTGAAATAAAATATTTCATATTTTATAGAAACAATTTATTTATTTATTATTTTTTTTTTTAGGTCATTTTTAAAATTTAACACTGTACAACATTTAGAAATAGTACCTACCTAGGTAATTCCTGAAAATATTTATATTTTAAAAAAATATATATAAAATAAAAATATTTAATTACTATGAATTGTGTAAATTTCTCTATTTAATATCTACGTTTCATTCCGAGTACGAATGTATAATTAGGGAACATTAGTTAGTATATTTTGTAATTAAATTACTTTGATATTATATAACGTTTATAATTACGGCAATATAAACTCCATTGACCACAGCATTAATTACCAAGTAACTGTATTATTGCGTATAATGTACATTATATATTATCAATTCACCTTTATTTACATTTTTTATTTACATATATATTAACAACATTAATATAGTTATTATAATTATAGTTGAAAAACATTTTGTGGAAAAAAAATCTTGTTTGATCTGGGCCGTTCTATTATCAATAATTGTAAAGGTGGAGATTATTGAATTTAAATGTATAATATCCAATTTAAAAACATGCATACAAAATGGGTACACAGTTTAAAAAAGTTTTAAAAAATTGAAAATTCTTAAAATACCAACCTTTTTTTTATTAAATTTATATCAAATGAACATCGTAAATAATAATTTATTAACGTTAAATAAGTGGTTACAATTTGTATAATTTGAAGAGTAAATTATAAAATATTTTCATAAGTAATGAATGAAAATAATTATTATTAATGATAGGTACTTATTTATTATATGAACTATTTATATTAAAGAGTTGATTTAAATTTCAAAAAAGTATTGACAATATCAAAAGCTTAGTACACTGTATTGTATAAACAACGTTATAATAATAACAATCGATCAATCTATACTTGATATTTTCATATAAAAGAACACTTTGTCATGCAATAAAAATACTGAGAAAAATGTACACCATTAACATTTAATCAAAACGCATATTTTAATTAATTTTGAAAATCTCGAATGGTTGGTGAAATAAAAAACATTTAGAGTCGGACAAACTACGTCAATCAATTATTATGAATGTCAAAAACAAAATGTTAATTAAATTAGAATAAAATAATAATTGAAACTGAGATTGTGAAGCCTTAAAAAAAAGTAAAAATGTGAACAAAACTGGTGAACAGTGAAAGGAGCGTTCTATGGACTTTTGTATAATTTTCTTCAAACACCGATGTAATATTTGTGAGCTAATGATAGTTCATCAAAATTTAAAATTATATTACGATCGATACAAAATAAAATTATAAATATTGTTTATTTATTTGACTGAAATTGACTTTAATAGGTAAGGATAGACAGTAATGAGTTTAAAAGTTAAAAGTTAAGTAAATACTTATTTATTTATGTATATATATATATTTTATTTGACAAGTTAATCTTATAAAATATTAGTAGTGTGTGTTTTCAAATAGAAATTGAAAAATATAAACATGGATAATTTATTTTTATTATTAAATTAAATATGTCAAACGTGTCTTATTTATGTTCCAAACAATATTTGAAATTACATTTGAACGTGTTGTAGAACTTTTAATTCGAGTTGTGATAGTAAAAGACTGAAGAGGTTATATTAGATAACTAAAACAAATAGGGTACGTATTTACCATGTGCGATAAAATTACACATAAATATTATCAAAAAGTCCAGGACACGGGGAGAAAAAATTAAAGTACAATACTCAAGAGCGGAGCCCAGAAAACCGTTCTGTCTATTTTTTCTCTTTTTACCATTTTTTTTGTTTTTTGTAATTCAATGTTGTGATTAAATTTTTCACCAATGTTTTCATGGAAGATTGCAACAATATGAATTGACCACATTGTCTAAAACAATATAAACCGTTGGCAATAAAACCGTTCGAGCTGACGGCGAAAAAACCACAGTGTGGCGAAGTAATATTTAACTATGAAGTACATAAATTTAAACTATGCAATTATAATTTAGGGATCGGATAAGTGTCGTTATCCCATGTATGTATCCCACAGCTATGTATCATCTCAGCCATTTTAGGTGACACGTAATAAACCGATCATGCATACGTATAAAACACTTTTAATAATTAGATAAGTCTATCGTACCAAAATTTTAAAAACACAAAATATCATATTCCATTACTAAAACAGTTTAATTAATATAGTATAATAAATATATAACAAAAAGAAAAGTAAAATCCAATATGAAATTTAAACTAATGACTCTTATCTTGTGTTATTCATTTTTCAACACAATTTTATCTTAAATCAATAACTATTTTTTAAACAAAATTAAAATATGACTTTTAACGTAACTTGAACTAGTTTGAAAAATCAACAATTCTTGTCAAACATTGCTATAACAGGTCTAGTATCGAGTTTTGAATAAAATATATTTAGCTTTTAATTATTAATTCTGACAGACATTTCTGAAAAACGGACAGGTTTCTAGCATAACCAAGCGTGTAAAAAATAGAGTGTTCTATCCATGAATAAGTAATAACTGCAGACCTCTCTATTCATGTTTATTGGGCACTGACAATTAAAATTTAAATCGGTCTGCGACCGATGAATCAATATTATTTTAAAAATAAAGATGTTTATTGATTTCAGTCTTCTCGATTATTGGCTATGACGTTTTTGGATAATTATATCATTCTGTATAACTGTATAATGGTAAAAAAAAAGTAAAAGTTATGAATTTTTAAATAAAATATAATTAAATTGCAATGAATAGGTACGATAACAAAATTAAAATGATATTTAATTTGAATAAAAAGTCGAGAGAAAAATTTTCGCTCTATACTATATAATATATTTAAAACGATTTAACAACACGCAAATAATATTACGCGAAAAAAATTTAAATAATATTTCATAATACACGTGTGTAACTTTTGATTTTAATTTATAAATATAAACGGTTTCAATTATTCCATATTAAAATTACATTTAAATTTACATGCAATTGCATTTTTGAACATGCAAACAAATTATATTTATTTGTACATATGATATATATATATATATATTTATATGCATTATAATTGTAATTTGCAATACAACTAATGATGGAAATTGTTGATTAGACTCTATACCCCCCGATTTCTTGTGTAAAAACATGTGTACATTGTATAACGATTACTCGTTTCACAGTAGTTTAAGAATAAAAATACCTATTATATAATCGAAAGTTGATAAAATTTTGAAGAGAGAGTCAGATTGTCAAATCCTTTACATTAAATAATATCTATAAAAAAATGTACAGCTGTTTAAAAACTAAATTAAAGGATTTTTGAATGTTAGATTGTATACTAAATATATAGTTTATTGAAAAAACATTATTAAATTCCCTCCAAAATGTTGTCATCTTTTGATTTTATAATAGATGTTATTGCTCTTAAAGCACTATAAAACAAGTACCTAATCATAATTTTGAGTAGGCATGATTTTTTTTAACAAATATCGCAATTACACAACAATAAAAATGGTATTGACTTTATATTTTATTTTATTTTATTTTATAATAATTAATTTTAAAATAAATTTAAATATATTAAATTTGTTGAATTTTAATTTTTCTTAAATTTTTATAAAAATTGCGTGTAAAAAAACCCTAAAACTTGGATATATGACGTTCTCTTAATGATAAAATAAGTATAGCTCAAGGTAAGTAACCTTGAATACTAATTTGTTAAATAATTACTTACCTAACTAGTTAAAGTTGAATCGTTAACCTGAATAAGTTAACTTTAATAAATTAATCAAAAAGTTGATATGCACATATATGTAAATTGTATATGGTATGTATTTTATACACTAAAGAATATTATTTTTCATGTAAAGGCAATATGAGTTAATTACAGACAAAAATGGATACCTAAATTAATTGGTTAAATCATTTTTAGTGTTGTTTTTGACCTAATGCAACTTCGACTCTAAGTTAAATAAATTTTTTTATTATATTTTTTTACGAACCAAAATTGATTAGTTAATAACTTACCATAGATTTTTATAAACTATAGAAAAATTTTTAAGTTAATAGCATACCAACGTGACTAGTAAAGTCAAAAAGTGAACATTATCTTAATTTTCCAACTTAATTTTTACGCAACAACAACCAATATCATCTTAAGTATAGCTACCTACATTTTGTTTTGTATTGTTTTTTTTTTTTTTTTTTACGGTCTACGGTATTATATCTAAAAAATGTACAATGTGCGTCACAACCATCAGCCTTTATAATATTTTGACAAATTGCTTTATTATTCAAAATTAAAATACGTATACATTTACGAAAGTTTATATTTACGACGTTCGAGTGAATAATTTCGTCATTAACGATAACAAATATATCTATGTTTTTACGATGTACATTTGTTTTCGTCTTATACGATGATGATCTCGGACATTTTTATATAATATAGACTATTATTTTTGCCGACTTACGGCTTTCTCGATAATATTATGCATTAAATAGATTGCGATAAGTACGTAGTTTTTACGGGATCTGATTATAATGCACACGCGCATAAACCTTAACCTACAAATTAAAGTTTGATATACTTAAGAAATATAATTAAATAATTGACGATATAATATAAATTAAAATGCACTTTAAGCCACCTAAACTCTATATAATATTAAATTACTAAACTTTTTTTATTTTAACTGAAATATAATATATAATTGTAATGTGTTTCTAAAAATTTTATTAGCGAAACATAATTCACGTGAATGTATTTTATTTTAAAATAAATAATATTAATAAAATATAATTTTTTGTAAATGATTTTATGTAAAATAATCTATGAAACGTCATTGAGATTAAAATTTTTGTTTATATCGTTATTAAAATAAAAGTAACGATAATTTACCGCATTCGTTTTTAATGCAATTATTAATTCTCCAATTATAACATCAAACAACCATCAGTTTACATTTTTTTTATGAACGGAAATAATTTTAAAATATTAATATTAATAAAGATTTTATATTATTACGCGTTCACTATATATACCTATAATGTTTTTTTCATTTAATAACTATAAGAGGCAATTATGCATTTAAATTTAAATGAGAAATAACTCAATTTAATATAATTACCTAAATATTATTGAAACATAAATCTCTATTTATTTATCATAATATCTCTTGTTTGCGACTAACTGTTAAATAAGGTAAGATATTCAAAGATAAACAAAATATTAGCTATTCAATAATAATGCAGTGAGTGTTTTGTGTCAGTTTATGAATTTAAAACTACGTTTATTAAAATTTAATAAGCCAAAACATTTCAAAATTTAAAATCTTGAAACCCCAGAATGAAAACCATAAAATTATTTTAGGATAAAATTAGTCACTAGAATTTAAAAAAAAGTAAAGATACTTTTTAAAATCATTTAAAACTTAATATATCCACTACCAGTATCTTACCTAACTGGTCTCTACTGGCCACAATTTTTAACTATTATCCAAAAATCAATTTTTGTGTATTATAATTTTACGTATATACGTTAGTGGTAAATATGTCATGATATACATCAATATTTTGGAAGTTATGAAGAATTTTACTGTGAAAATCGTGGTTTCCGATTTTTATGCTAATTTTTTGATAGTTTTTTCTTACGCATTTATCGAAAAAATTAAAAAATCGAAAAATGACCTCTCTAGTGTACCAACTAGTTGAAATTTTCTATCGGAAAATGGGTAAGCTTGTAAAGATCGGAGCACTCTTTCTGGTAGGATTTTTGAGTACAGAAATAAAAAACCCATTGTACTACCCCCATTGTAAAACTAATACATTCTTTGCTTCGCTCAGAATCTCTTCTTCTTCTCCTTCGCCTTCTCTCCCAACTATTTGGGGTCGGCCACCTTGGTCTTACACTTCCACTTAACTCTATCTCCCGCATCTTCTTCACTTACTCCCACATTCCTCATATCACTCGCCATTACATCCCCCCCATCTCTTTTTCGGTCTTCCCCTCCGCCTCTTACCAACAACATGCATTTCCCTTACTAATCTTATTGCCTCATTCTCTTCCCTCCTTAATACATGCCCGAACCATCTTAATCTATTCTCTCTCATTTTGTCTACTATCGAAGCTACCCCTATACTACCTCTGATATACTCATTCCATATTTTATCCTCTCTAGTAACTCCACTCATTCATCTTAACATTCTCATCTCAGCTACACTCATTCTCTGTCTATCTTTCTATCCACTGCTCAACATTCCGTTCCATATATCATTGCAGGTCTCATCATTGTCTTATAAAATTTACCTTTTAACTTAATAGGGATTCTTTTATCACACAGAATACCTGACGCTTCTCTCCACATTATCCATCCACACTTAATTCTGTGTTTCATATCCTCTTCGAAACCCCCATCTTTCTTTACAGCGGACCCTAAATACTTGAACCTCTCCACTTCTCCCACCACATCCTACTTAACTTTATTTCTAGCCTTTCCCTATTCCCTCTGTATTCCCTTTCACCAAAATCATACTCTATATATTCTGTTTTACTCTTACTAATCCTTAGTCCTTTACTTTCTAGATCTCCCCTCAACTCTTCAAGTCTACCATTTACTTCCTCAGGACTTTCTCCTATCAGTACTATATCATCTACAAAAAACATACACCATGGTACCTCCCCCTGTATATCCTTTCTTATCTCATCCATTACCAGGGAAAATAAGTAAGGACTCAATGCTGAACCCTTATGTACCCCTACACTGACCCTAAAATCCTCAGTATCTCCACACAGACTTCTCACTCTTGTACTCGCCCCTTCATACATATCTTCAATTATGTTCACATACACCTTTGGTAATCCTTTCTTCCTTAATACCCACTTTAAGATCTCTCTAGTAACCCTATCATAAGCCTTCTCTAGATCAATAAATACCAACAACAATTTCTCTTTCCTTTCTCTGTACTTCTCTACAATCTGTCTCACACAAAATATTGACTGAGAATCTAAAAAAATTAATTTATTATAAAGATAAATATTATAAACATGATAAACCGAAATCAAAATTTTTTCAAAACTTCCTATACACTACATTTGATTTTATTCCTTCTGGTGCCAAAATAATTAATCTTGACGGTGTGCTGACTCCGGAGCATACCACATAAATTGTCCATGAAGAAAAAAATCTTCTCTGACATCGATAATTTATTTATTTTCATATCGAAACACACGTTCATTGATATTATAGTCTCTTATAAATAATAGGTAATCTAATAAACCATGTATCATGATTCATGAGTATGCGAGGAATAAAATTGATTCGCCTTTTGTTAACCTAGTTAAAATTTTATATTCTATTAGATTTTTCTGAAGGCAAAGATTTCTTAGAAGCATTATTGTAGTACCAACTTTTAAAGTTAGCCAATGTGGTGGATGTGCAGAAGAATTGAGCGAATTAAGAAATTTTACTGGATAATGGACAGCATCATCTACATCTAATACTGAATTTAGAGATCTGTATTCCATGGTTTTTGTTTGAAAATAATCTAATGATATTTATTTATTTTATTTATTTCTGCTGTTGTATCAATTTTTGATACTAAAATCGTTAACCAATCCATGAATTTATCATGGTTTTTCTTGAGCTTTTCAATAACAAAATACATTTTTTCTATAAGATCTTTTAAAGTTACTTACAACTGTACTCATGTGTCTCCTGGCACGTTACTTGGTCATTAAATAAATGACGAGAAATTGTTCGAAAAAGGCTCAATCTCCGATGATAGGAATAATTATTTGAGGTGTCAACAGGACATTTACAATAATCTCTTCATTGACATTTTTATCTCTACATCTAACTATGATTCAAAAATACCATAAAAATTTCAAGTCGCTAGCTATCATAGTTTAGACTGTGCGTTGATTATGAGTTAGTCAATCAGGACTTCTTTTTTAATATATACAGATTTCATAAATATATATTTACTATGGTAATTTATTAATTATTAAAATATTTATATATAAATGAAAAAAAACTTCCCGTTATTAAAGCTTTTTAATGCTTAAGAAAACTACCGAGTAAATCAAAAATTATAAAAGTAAGTACCTATCATATAAAATATATTTTCTATCAAAATTACTCCTTACTTTTAAACTCCTATAAGAAGGTGTCCTTCTTTTAGAAAATTTCTTTCCAGAAAATTAATATTTATCATTATAAGACCAATAGATTAATCTTTTCACTCAAAATTTAAAATCTTAAATTTTAATATTCTAACGTCTAGTAATACATAGTAATATTATAAATATGAGTGTATATAATTATATGTGTAGACATTATTAATTTATATATGTATATAAATATATATTTGTGAATGTAAAATGTCAATTGTATTTTTATTAGTAATATATATAAATGAAAGAACAAAATAATAAACAGGTATACATAATATATTTAATTATATTTTTATCTTTTAGGATGTTTTAAAATTGATATTTAAGTTTAATAGAACTGCAAAAATAATATTTTCATTTGATATATACAATTCTATAAGTACATAAAAATAACAATATAATATACTGTAATACCTATGTATAAAAATTGTTCAATTCTTAGATTTTCATTTTACTTGAAGTACCATTAAAATTTTCGAAACCGTACCCTTCAAAATTACTATAATGACATTTTCTTACGCTATTATTAACTTTTTGATTTCACTAGTTAAAATCTTATGCTGTAGTAAACATATCAAATTATCTAGTTATTTGTAAGTAAAAGTTAATGAGTAGCTACTTTTTGTTCATTAAAAAAAAAATAATAATGAACTTTTAATCAAAGTAATAATATGTGTTTCCTAAATTTTTAAATTATAAAATAAAGTACAGTGAAATATAAAAATGATCTTTACCTATCTATTTAATTTAATTATTCACTTTTTCCATATCCTTTCATCATTGTGTTGTTTCATCAATATGGTTTACATTAAAAGGTGTGATTCTATATATCGAAAATTTGATAAAGATAATGCTTGCATTTTTTTTTTCTGTGTACTTTGTAATTTATTTGTATTTTAAATTAAGTTCGTTAATCTCCATGGGCCCATGTATCAAGTCCCGCATTTCCCTATGAAATTTTAATGTGTTTTCATATTGTTCGGGAGAGTAGTGCATTATTAACAGCCATTATAACATTTCAATATAAAGAATGGAAACTATACCGTGCTATAAATTTGAAAATTAGAACAAACATTTAATCTTAACGTGATTATTTCTTTTTTTTTTTGTAGAAAACGTGAATTCTGAAAATAACTAAACGAGCGTGTTGGAATGGGAAATAATATAATGTTTTAACTTCATAGCGAGAACATGGTTTTTATTCTTTTCACTGCATTTGAATCAAATTAATTTATTTCATATAGTTTTCACAATACGATGAAGACAAAAATATTAACTTTAATTAGTGCAAATGATAACAAAAAAAAAATAAGCATCTATATATATATATATATATATTCTATATATTTGACAATCTACTTTTTTTCTTATACAATAATGATTTACACTGTATTTATCTTGAATATATTATATTTAACAAACAATTAAACATGATTTGTATATGTTATTATGTATAAAGCTTAACTAAAAAACCTGAAATCTTTGTATTAAAAATCCAAAAATGTCAAAGTTCTGTACATCTACTAATATATTAATACCCGTATATATATGTAAATGGTCCCACTGCATTATCATTTGATGATCATTTGTTATCTTAAACGACGATTGTGTTTCGTTATTCATGAATCCCTATAGAGACCTGATTGAAAATTTAAAATTTTGACATTCTCAAAGTAGTTAACGATTTTACCAACAAAAATGAATATAAAAGTCAATATTTCTTATCTCTGTTTTTATATAAGTATATCCAATTTAAAAAAAAAATTCAAATCTTTGAAATTCTCCTAAAAGTCCTAAAGATCTAATTATCTACACTGATATATATATATATAGGTACCTCTAAAATTATTATTAAAAAAATTTTAATTTTAAATACAAATAATAATATTATCCACCGAAAATTAGCATTTAATTTTTAAATCACAACTATAGTGTATAAATAAATATGAGTTAAGCTAAAAATTATTTTACTATAAAAATTATAATACATTAGAATACTCTGTAAACTGTCTAAAGTTTTAAATGATATTGTTATAGATCCTTCGTTGGAGAAATAAATCCAATGTTTAGATCACCATCGAAAATGTTTAACAAGACCTGAAGTATATAAATGTATATACTCGTACATTTGTGAAAATTTTGTAAGTTTTCACTTAAGTGCACACCGCATTATTCACCTCACCACACACATTCGACTGGAAATGTCACGTTCCCTCCCACCTTATCAGTATATTGTTAACAGTTTTACTAGTGTATTTTCCATAACTTTTCCCTTTCTTGGAACATTACATTTTTTCCGAGTCCATATTTTTAATAAAACTCTTGTAGACTCTAACCGGTTGACGGAATAATCCCCCGATTACTATTAATCCAGGATTATAATAATAAATGTGTTTCGGCTTAATTTGTCCCACCAATACATTATACCACATTTCTACAAATTCTCTCACTCACCTATACTTTGTGAAAACGCTAAATAAAACAATCGAAAATATTAATTGTTTTAAATTATTCAAATCTTGTACGTGAGGAGATGTTATAAATGTTTCGTCCAAATCGTTGTACATAATTTACTAAATCTCATTAACTGTCATTTTTTTTTTCATATTTCATTAAAAAGTAAAAGATATTTTCCGGACATGTTTAAAAAAAAAACATACAATTCAATGCGATTAAACTACAACATGATGAACTTTTTAATGATAGAAATAAAGAAATAAAATACACTTATGATTCCAAACCATATAAACTTGGATTAACATTCGTGATTTATTTTTAATTAATTTAATATAGAAAAAATAACTAAAAAGAATCCTGTTAAGAAAATCGTCTATATCATCAACGTTTTAAAATAACTTATTTATGTTTTATTAGACATGTGATATCGATTAAAATCAATGTTAAATCGCACTATTTTGTACTAAAATTAGAAGCCATAAGTCAAACAATTTTTGAACACGCGATTTGTTGAAATTAATATTAATTGTTAGTTTATATTTAGATAATTATAATAATTGCAATGTCTATTACGTATATATTGTTTGATTTAAATTATAATAAACAAAAATAATAAAGAAATTTTAATAATGAAAAATTTCGATTTTTTTTTTTTTTTTGATTTGTGGCCATACATTGTACTGCAGGTAGTGATAAATATGATTTATTTTTATTACAATTGGCATTAAAACTATAGATACTAAATAATTAAAATATGTGATAAAACTCGTATTGGTTATAATGTATTTGAAATACAGGTGCAATAATATAATATTAAAAAAATAGTAGTTACTTGTATTTATAAAAAATAAAAAAATAATAAAAATAATAGTAATAGGTAATAGTTACTAATAATAGTATAATAACAACAAAATATCTTAAAAACTATATAAAGAATTATCATCAAATACTTTTGTATATGTATCGTAGATGATACAGTTTTAGTTGATGAATAATAGTGCGATTAAGTTCAAGCGTCTCGCAGTATAATATATTAATACATAATGATTATTATAACGTTTAACATAATAATATTATTATGTTTACGCCGGTGTTTATAATGATTTGTTCAAGTAATATATCGTTTGATAAAATCAAATAAACAAAATACGAAACGATAAGTGCAAATATATAATTAATTGAATGAAATTAATCGAGGTGAAAGACAAACTATGTGTTATTATAATCACACCAATTTACTGCGCAAAGGGGTAGGGGCTTAATTATAAACCTCACGATTACCTACAAAAAAAAAAAAAAAATGTAATCACTTTTTTCATTAATAACATTAAATGTATAAAATGGTACTTAAAGTAAATAAAATACAAAACAGGTCCTGGGTCAATATTATATAGAGGGGTGCCTCTCAGACTTTGATTGTTCAAGTAAAAAATAAACTTCCCGTCACCACTGTTCACATCTACGCACGGATTTTTTTTGTTTTCATTATTTACCATTTTGGAAACGAAAAGTAAGTAAATAGTTTATGGAAAGGGTACAAAAAAAAAACCTCCATTTATGTACGAACAAATAGGTATTATACTTTTTTTAAATATCAAGAAGATCACCGTTGGACAATATAACTATATAATTTTTGTATTCGAATATCCGTTCCCGCGCACGATGTCGATTACAGTTATTACTTTACGGCGTGTCGTTAACCTGTGCAATGGTATATCGATGTGTATATTATTATTAATATTTTATTATTCAAATCGACAACACCCCATGTATATTAAAGACACGTCTTTTGGCCGAGAATGAATAACGAAAAAAAAAAAAACAATATATATATGAAAAAATATTTCTAAAAACGATACACCCCTTCGCATTTATACCATCTCTCCGACCTCTAAATATATATATATTAATTATATATTAAACATATATATATATATATATATATGGAAATATATTATGTACAAGTATATTATAATACAACATCGTGTATATTAATAATTCATACAGCTTGGCCGACATTATATAAACATATATTATATATGTAGATAACGATAAGATAGCTGTCGTTTGACGGATGGTCGGGGAAATGCATCATAGGAGAGAGGGAATTTCCATTAGGAATATTAGCCGTTTTTGCGAAAAATACACGCATTTTTAGTCATTAACCTGAAATCGTGAACGTTCGTACTATGCGAAAGCCATAGATCTATCATACCATTATATCTTAAAAAATTATAAAATAATACAACTATAAAAAAGCGTGCACGTATCGAAACCGGGCCAAAAATGTTATTAAATCAAGCAAATTGTTTAAGAAAAAAAAAAAAAAAAAACAATTAAACGTATAAAAGTAATATATTTCGTCGTTTCTCGTCATTTCGTCCGAAATAGTATAGTAAATAACCGTGATCATACAATTATAACGTTCAATAGTTTAAACGTACTTAGGTGTACAGATAGTATATTATATATTATATTATGATGATGACACTTACAAACTTTGAGAGAGAAGTTTTGTGACGCCCAACTTGGACATGGCATTATTTTTGAAACCGTCGAAAATCGAATTAGCGGGGCTCTTATTATTCATATTGGCAGTGGTGGTTAGCCGCCAGCGTTTTTCACGGGTTTTGGGTTAGGAAATAGATAAATCCAAAAATCTCGAAAAACGGAGCTATTCGTGGAGGGGAAATACCCCAAAAAGAATTAACGAAAACAAAATCGTTTGGAAATATTTGTGGGGGTGTATGTGTGTTTTTTAATTTTTTTTTTCAAAATTTGTCCAAAAATTACCGGAGGAGTGGTGGGGACCGAAAAAAACGGCGATCGCTACCCGGCGGGTCGGGCCGAATGTAAACGCCAAGGTATACGCGAAGTTTTCGGCGTGCAGATTGGAGAGCGTTGTGCGGCGGAGAATGTGTTGGGTGTCGTAAACAAAAACAAAGACTGAGGACGCGGAGTCGTCGAGCACGCTTTTTGTAACTAGAGAGTGTGGTTTTCTTCGTCCACCCGTTTTTCGAAGGGGGGGCGCGGCGTATTTCCCTATACACCAACCCCCCCTAGGTCGCGCACGCGCTCACGCGTTACAGCGACAACTGGGTCAACCGGCCGCCTATTCGGAACGGAGGGGTAACCCCGACGGGACACCGGGGTAAGAGGAATGATGATGGTGGTGGTGGTGGTGGTGGTGGTGGTGGTGACGGTAGTTAGGGAGGGGTGAGTTGGGGATGATTTGGGGAGGGCACGGTGGGGACAGCTGTATGGTTTTTACGTATACCGGCGGCGTGCGTATACATGCATATAATGATATAGTGCGCGAAGGGTCGAAGTATCATCACGTGTATGATGTACGTGCTCGTCGATATCCATCGTTTTGTTTCGGTTATTATCATCACTACTAACCGGAATGGTTATGGTAAGTGATCGACAAGTGTATGTACAGCGGTAAGTAATAGCAGTGGTCCGGGACGTAGACACGAGGAGATTAAGGGGTTAGATTGCCCCTTCCCCCATAGGTAAAGTTTTTTTTTTTCACAATTCAATATGCATTTATAAGGTACAATTGAATTAAACGATTATTTACTTTTTTATACTATAACAATTATTATTACTTATATACATTTCCGTATAGTTCACTCCCGTTTAATTGTACGTACGTAAACTCGTCTATTATCGTAACATCTCGGACGTGTTTTTGGACTTTAATTTATGAAACGAAGACGGTACGATTGAGAGAGTTACAACAGCTGAGATGCACCTATCGAAATGCTTGGATTGTGGCCCAGTAATCTCGTAGTATAAATAGTATATTATCATTACATTAGTGAATAATGATATTAGTTATGATATTAATATACTGTACTGTGTTCTTTGTCAATAGAAAATGATCAATAATTATTTCATACTGTATTAGTTGAAATCGGCAAAACCGTGATTGAAGGAGGGAACGAGAAGAGGGAAAATCGACTGAAATTATAAATGAACGAAATATTTTACAAAAGTTATAAATAATTACACTAATGTATAGATATGAATAAACTAATGTATATATACTGTAGAGTAATATTTATAGGAAAATATAAGGAAAATAATGTCGGTTGTTGAAATATTATAGTTTTAATGCACATAAACTGGCTACTCTAACTGAGAAACGGTTACAGGTATTGAAAAAAATTATGTTGGAATTATAATTAATTTGATTTTTAGAAGAGGTTTCAATATCCGTTTTTAAGTATAAAAAACATTCAATTGTTTATTCAAGTATAAAAAAATATTTTTCTTTTTTTTTAGAAAAATTTCAAGGCGATTAAAGTCCATTGCTAATTAGGTAAAAAAGTCTCCTCCAATCTTCTGTTTTTTACTGTACTTATTGCTTTGGGTATATAACTTCAAATAACTACAAATTATTTTATCCATGAATTTGGCCTGACATTCACTAATCCTCGATTTTTTAATAACCACATTTTACAGACATATAAAGTCTTTGACAGTACCAGGAGGTAATATAATCTACGCCAATTTTCTAGATAAAAGCTTCAATTATAAAATCTTTTGTAATACGAAATAGCATGTATTTCCTGATATCAGTAAGTTTTTCTCTATGTAATAATTATTGCGACTATTATGGTTCTGTATTTCCCAAATGTTTTTTAGAAATACATTTCTCTCCAATTTCGAAATTCCTGAATAACGCCATTGAAAATTCAGTGTCTATAGGAAAGTAAAATCAAAATTTAGATTTCTTCACGTCCCTCGAGATATGATCATCTAGACTCTAGAGTGTAGACCCCAATTTTTGACTATAATAACTATAGTATTACGAGTATACGGTTTTTCACGTACAATACCCTAGAGCAATCACTCAAGTTAACGAGATTATACTTTTCTCTGATGTGTCATTTTTTCAGTTTTTATTTTAACTGTATTTTTATTTCAATAATAAAATTATTTGTATTTTTCATAATATACTATTCGTAAAGTGTCATATTCATTTGTAAATATTACAATTTTTTTTTAACCGATTATTTATTATATATTTATTCGAGGAAAATTATTATCGGTTCACTGTCGTACGTGTGATAAATAAATTAATAATAATAAATTACGAGATAAAATTATGAACAAAGCCGTTTTGCAAAAACGTTCGGGGGAAACTCCATGCCCAATACCTTCTTAAACAACGACATCCGTTTAAATTGTGCAATTAATAAAAATATCAACGAGAGCGATCCGAATACAAAGTGCGAAATTACCATATATCATTCGTATAAACTATGAGATCCGGAAGGCAAACAAACACTTTTTCAACCATTCCTCTACACTTATTTATTTATTCATTTTTAGTTGATATTTTGTGTATTTAATTATTTTTCGAAAATATTTAGTTGTATAATAGTTCACGTGATATTCGTAACCATTCTTTGGTACAAAGGATTTTAAATAGAATTTTTTTCCGAATTATTATTTTTTTACCATCTTATTAGCATTTTGTGTACAGTTTTATTATTAAAATAATACATAAAATGAAAATGCTGTACATGGTATAAATATTTTGCAGATTGAATATTAAGTACACTTCCTTAAACAATTTAAAAATAATACGATAAGAAACCATTTCATTATAAGACGACACATTATTATTATAGGTACATATTATTAGTACCTTTATTGGCATAGTTACATATGCTATAATATGACGCGAACAACGATCGAAATAATATTTAAAATTTATTCTGTATAAAATTCACAAAAGTTTAATTACATTAAATAGTATGAACTTACGATGCGTATGAACATAAAATTATACTGTATGAGATATTATAACTAATATGTCTTTACATAATAAATTATTATGAAGTATTTTTAAAAAATAAAATATGAAATTCAAATTAAATACAACTTAAAATCGTTGAAAAGCATTTATTTTATTTTATTTTATTTATTTTTTTCGCGAAATAAACCTTACAAAACCAAGTGTACGATTTTATTTACTCGGTGAAGAATTTATTTAAAGAGGAAGATGTTCTAAAACATAATTAAATAAATACATTTTTCTCAAATACAACTTTTTTTAAATGTAGTACATTTTAATGAATATATTTTTTAATTCTTCACTTAGTTTCTTATAACATTTTGTAGTTTTTTTCTTAGAAACTGAAATATCACCAAAGTAGGTTTTACGATTATATTATACTCGTATATTCACAAAACCTTAGAGATAGTATATAAATATTGTTATTCTATTCTAAAGTATAGAATTTTTTGAAAAATACAATATTTAAACATACCAATTCAATGCAACTCACAGTTATTGTATACACACTATACACTAAAAAGAAACATCTGTAAGATATTATACATTATACTATTCCTGAAAGGGTTAATAAATAATAAAAAGACACTGTATTCCGGCAACACCATTCATACCCAAAAAGGAATCGTAAATAATGGAATTCATAAATTAACTATGTACATTTATCGCCAAACATGACAATGAGTTCTGGACACAATAGTATAAGTCCTAGAAATGAACCCCAAAACAAAATGTGACTTCGAAAATAATTTTCCAAAAAAAAAAGAACACGTATATTCGTATATATATATCATAGAGTATTATAGTCTCTAGTCCTAGAGTTCAAAATGATGGAAAATATTCATGAAAAATTTGAAAAAATATTGAAGGAGAGTTCAAGGAGAATAATAATTGATAATAAAATGATTAATAAAGATAGAACATATTTATGTGATTTTTAAATTGTTTCAGACTAGGTATGATAAGTGATAAATGATAACGTATAGTCTAAACAATTATTTTTCAGTACCTGTACAGTGCACATTGTATACTAAGTTAACGTATGGTCGTTCGATGTCAACTCCTGAGGGTAGTGTATTGTAATTATTGTAAATATGAAAGTAAAGATGAATTATTGCATTCAATAAAAACGATATTCATCGGAGTTCAGTATAAAATTATATATATATTTTTTTTTATCTCCCTTATATTTTTAAAATCCACCAACTATTTGATCTTTGAACTTAATTAAAAAATAATTATTCACCATAACTCCTTAATTTGTTATTTTTCTATTTTACAAATTATACACAGTATAAAAAGACATCTACTGGGAAAATCGAACAATTACTTAATACCATCTAGAAAATTGTTTTATCAAAATACCCCTTTAACCTAAAACTCCTACTTAACTTCTACGCGAAACAGTTTATATACACAAAAATAAAACCAATACATTTTTTTGTTACATTTATTGTTCTGTTCGAAATCTAAAATTATAATAATTAGAAGATAGCTGCTAGTTTATATTTATATAATTTTTATCACTACAACTTTGAATTTTCTTTTTCAGAAAAAAAAACAGTTTTTTATTTATTTTTTAATGTTTTCCTGATATTCATTTCAATCTCCAACTGGTCATGCAGAGCAAAGTCGTTGCAAGAGTTATCGTATGGTATGCTCTCTGTCCATTCACGATCACAACACGATATCCAACAGTGTGGCAATATGTAGCATAGTGCCAGTCAAATGTTAGTGATAATAATAATCGTGAGATTAGGTTAGTAGAATCATAGACAACTTCAACCAGACACAATAAAGTCCTTATCTACAAGTGCATATTCGAGTTACTCGTACTACCGTATTCCTGTGTTCTATTTATTCCATAATAAATTGTATCCATTCGTTTGAAAAGTACGAATAATATTGTATTGTTTTAATAAATATTTAGTGTCATGGTATGATGTTGAGTTGTCCTCCCCAGACGGGAGATGATTTAAAATCCGTACCAAATTTCGACTTCAGAACCGTGAATCAAACTGCTCATCTTGTGTCTAAAAAGTAAGTGGTAATAAGTTTTCACCATTACGCCATATCAGATTTATGTATATGCCGTAAATTTTACTCGTATATAAGTTCTTAATTGTTTAAAATGTACCATTATATTATTTGTACTCATTTGTGGTAAATATATCTACACCCAAGGTTATTTTCTTTTATAATTTTATTCATTATTATTCACAAAAACTTACCAATTTCTTACTTTTTACATTATATGACATAATATAACATCATAATATTATATTATATCTATTGTATGCTATTTATTATAATTTCTAATGAAATCTAATAATATTATTTTAATTATAGGTATATATAGTTAATTTATATTACGAAAAAATAAAATAGTTTTTTTTTGAGAGGGAGGGGGATAAATGATCTATTTTTTTTTTTTTTTTTTTACTCATATGAACTTCATCCGATTAAATTTATTAATATTGTTAAAAATGTATATTGGAATGACCCATTTATACTAATATTGTGAGGAGATTGAACTAAGGGACTTAGCCTTTCTAAATATGCCTAAACTCTTTGCCAAAAAATAATTATAATGTGTTTTTTCTTTGCAGTTTACCCAATAAATAAAATAATTATATGAACTTTAAATTTAAATAAACGTATAAAGCTATTTTTTTTAAATTATAATATCATAACCCCGAAAATATTTGTCTACCAACATTATAAACATATTTCCTATTAATTATAATAAAATATTTGTACACTATTTTGTCCATATATTCTTGTAATCATCAAAAACTATTTCGAAAATATTTTTAAAAGATAACTTTTAAAATATTTCCACTGATAAAAGGCAAAAAGAGCCAAGTGACATTTAAAGGATAATCGACATAGTATACATATACTAGGGTATAACCGACAATTTTAGCTTTCGAATGTATGTGCGTTAGTTTTCCTCTGATAATTTTGTAATGAGATATTTTATTTTCAATTTTTGTCACAAACGATATTAATTTACAGAAAAACTATAAAAGTAGAGGTCAAGCGATATTTTTGGGGTATAAGTGACTCTAACAATTTTTA
Source organism: Pemphigus obesinymphae (assembly GCA_025469235.1). Lineage (NCBI taxonomy): Eukaryota > Metazoa > Arthropoda > Insecta > Hemiptera > Aphididae > Pemphigus > Pemphigus obesinymphae. Next base: position 136,708 of record JAIPRL010000356.1, read on the forward strand.
TTGCCTAACCAAAAACACGTGGTGATTGTCACCTACTATTATTGCTTATCAACTTTTATAAATTTGATTATAATCATCGGTTTGTTTTTAAAGTTTTTATTCATAGTTTTCTTATTTATTTCTACTTCATATAGTCATATTGTGCTTTATAATATTGCTTTTAAATATTGCATGGATTTATTTTTAAGATCGTTTCAGGTGAATTGCTTGAATATGATAATTAATTCATTTTTTCAAATTAATATTTTTTTTTTTTTTTTAAATAAAGTAACCATTTATTTACAAAAAAAAATTAGTATACATACATCAAATACACAATATAGGTTTATCTACCTTCTGTAGCAATACTTGTGTTGAAGGTAAAGAGTAACTTATATTATAAATTAAAACAAAATACAGAGAAAAAAAACAGACAAATTTACATATGTTTATAGTTCATCTAAATAAACGATAGTTAAAATTGAATTAACATTAACATTAACATTGTTTTTAATTCTGAGATATTTTTTAATATTATTATTCTACTAGATAGTGGAATTTACCTAATTCAAAGACTTTTTTTTAAGTATTTCATATTATAATCTAACTATTGAGGTGTATGTTTTGAATTAGTTCAACCTAGTTTTATTTCTGACGTACCACCACAATGGAAGTTATATTTTTTGATTTCATCGCATACATAAATATTTTTAAGTGACTACAATATAAAGTTACAACACACATTGTGTTTTTTATCAAACATTTTAGGTAAGAGTTCATCGACATATGCCCTTTAAATAGTTAAAATTTGTCAAATCAATCACAAACGAATGAACCATAATCGTGTAAGCCGTTTGAAAATTTCAAACATCGGGTCTTAAATTACATCATTATTAAATTATGATTGAATGATTTTGTTCTCCAACAGTCTCATTTTTAAAATATTATGTAATGCTTTAGCTTTAATTATACTATTATTTATTGCGTAATATAAATTATCTGATACTTCTAATTTGTCTTAAACTATGACTCGTAAATATTAAGCATACCAAAGAGAAGAGAAGATGTAGTATATCCCATTGTACATAATAAATAATTTTTCAATTTGTATGTATGAGTATCGATAAGACCATGATAATATTATTACAAATAGATATTTCAAATTGAAATTCTAATTTAAAATGGAAAATCTTATTGAGTTTTTAACAATGGTAAGAAAACTATACATTAAATTAAGTAATAAAAAATATTATTGTATTTATGTACATACTAATTTTTAGTTTATATTATTATACGTTGTTTTTTATTTGTTGTTTTAATTTTCAGAATATTATATAATATGTACGTCAAATTAATGTGTTTATACACTAATAGGTTTATACAGCATGGAAAATCTAAAAAGGGAAGATGCAAACGGGTGAAACATCAAGTTACATTAAGATTTAAGCCCGGAATTGATCCAGACCACGTATTATTTTCAACCGTCAGAACATAATGTTACTAATTTAAGATATTATAATATATTTTTTGAAAAAAATGTAATATTCATCTAACGTACAACAAAAATAACAAATACCAAAAAATCAGAATTGTGAAAGTTTCATTTATGAAGTAACTAACTTACGATATTTGTTGTAAATAAAATAAAAAGGTAACTAGATTACTTTCACTTATTTTACCAAAAAGTAAATATTTTCAGTAGCATTACTTTCAACAATTTTACATCGAAAATCGATAATATTGATAAAAAAAATGCCAATTAAATCTACATAATAAATAATAGCACTATACCCGAAATATATTTTGTTCAATTAACAATTTTCCATTTGTAATTTTTTTATTAATACCTAATGTCATACAAATTAAAGTTTCTATCACAGCTAATTTTTTATCTATGTATGTACAATTTACTCATAAACAAATAAAAAAATAATGATAAAACAAAATATATATAAAAAATTATATTACTTCTATGTTGTACGGATATTATAGTCATTATAAAGTTCACAATTTATTTTAAAATTCAAAAAAAAATATTATCAATATAATTATAGATCTAATAATATTTATATTATTGTAATAAAAATATTTTCGATGTTAAAATGGTGTATTTATTAGGCAACTGGTAATGAATACAATAAGTAATTTTCAATCGTTTTTTTCGGTGTACAATGTACATGTACTATGTTCCAAGTGAAAAAATTGATCATTGTAAACACTCACCAAGCATTTTATATAATACACGTAATATTTGGTCAATGTAAATTATAAATATTATTATTATTATTATTATTATTATTATTATTATTCATATAGACTAGTCATTTTAATACAATGCTAAAAGTGGTGCGGAAAATGTGAATTTTAGATTTTATAATTATCGCTACAAATAAGTTTCTTTTGATCTTTTTCATATACATTTTATCTAACGTATGACATAATATGTTTTTAGGAAACGTTTAAATGCTGTATATAATTTTCTAATGATTTGTAAAAATAATGTTTTAACCATTTACATACGTTTCTGTTTTATTTATTTCACTACTCATTACGTAATACTACGTTACTTACATTGAATTATTAAACTCGTGATTGAATGTGCGGGGGAAGTTACGTATTTGTTACTTGGATACCTTTACAACTTTTGGTGCTCCAGCAATATTACAAAGTGACAACGTTAGAGAATTCGCGAACAAGGTAGTAGAATAATTTATGTAACGCATGGAAAGAGTTGAAAATAGTACGTAGTAACCCTCGTGATTCTCAAAGTCAAGACTCAGTAGAATGTGCGAGCCAGGACGTCGAGAATATATTAGGAACATGGTTGCAAGGTAATAAAACCAAAAAGTTAACCGAAGTCCTGAAATTCATACAATTGATGAAAAATTGAGCTTTTCATCATGATGTAAATTTTTCATATCATGATTCTATGTTTGGCTCTAAACCCAAAGTAAGATTAATTAATTGTATACTCCTAATACATTTAATAGCGAAATTAAAAACGGAAGAAGATTTAGAAAAATCCTTGAACACAATTGCACAATTGAATCACAATTGAAGAAAAAGTAAAAGAAGAATATAGATAAGAAAATTATAATAAATACTCAATACATTAAATATACATTAAATTCTAGAAAACTTTCTATACACACAAAAAGAAGTAAATTTAAAAATTTTAATTCATAAAATAAAATCTGTCTCAGAAAGATAAATTGGATAATGTGTAAAAATAAAAATACAAAATGTAGATAGTGCTCGAAGTGACTTACTATATAGTTTTGGGAGTACAGTAAAACCTCGATTATTCGTCTTTCTCGGTTAACGATCAGGGGCCACACTTGCATATTAACAATAAAAAGAGCATGCGGTATAGTCAAGCAAAAAAATATAAATCAACTTTATCAAGCAACAATAATTATACATATTTTACTGTCATGTGTATTGAATATTTTCCTATGTAGTAAATAAATGTATAAACATTTTTTAAAAATACTGAATAATAATTTACTAATAAATAATTGTAATTACTATATGTATGTTATAATTTAAAAAGAAGAATATATAATATGTGTATGTATGTATGTAAGTTTAAAAAAATTTTCAATTTCTCGCTTAACCGTCTTTTCGATTACACGTTAAAGGTCAGGTCCCGTGACTGACAATTAATCGAGGTCTTACTGTAATTATGTCAGGTATTATAAACAATAAAATTGCTATATTAGTGCCATGTTCATTAATGTATAATATTGATGATATACCCGGCATTCAGTTATCGTTCAGAGAAGTAAACCTATTACCTATTTCAATATTCACTTTAATTTCAATTTCTTTTTCATTTAGCACTGTCATTATCTCCATTATGTATACAATGCCTCGTCAGTATTTACAATAACTATTTTTCCACTTGCATCGTAACATATATCAATAAAAATTAAAATGATAACAAAAAATTTCAAAACAATACACATTGTTTCTGACTATATAATTGTCGGTTAAACATAAAATATCTTATCAAATCCTACCTATTATAAAATCATAAGATCATTAAAAGGTCTACATTTCCTATATTTACCTACGTACCATTGCTAGTTTTAAACAAAATTGTGAGAAAGAATTAAAATTGTTTTTTTTTTTTTTTTTACAGAAACGATAAAAATGTAACGCGTTATTTTACAGACTTGCCTTATGAATATCAAACGTAGTTACTTTTGCGATAGTATAAAAATGAATAAGTCAGCATTACAATTATTTGAAACAGTACTCACGTTACAGTAACAAGTTACTTACGTCGCTTTATCACTTAACACACTATAATATAATAACTAACTTACAAATAACTTACTAATAATTAAATATCAATATGGCAGAAACGATTGAAAGAAATATTTTTGAAATTATTAGGTATTGTTTTTTGAAAAATTAAATAAATCGTATTTATGTATGCATGGGTAGGATAGCATTACTTCGGTCTTCGGGCTAAAAAACGATTAATTATCAATATGCAATAGTTGTTTATTTTATACTTCAGTTGACGGTTAATCAAAATAATATTAATAAATAATCATTATAATTATAGTGATGGCATACATTTTTATAATGTATATAACAATAATTAAGACCCTTGCAAGCACGTCAGTTTTAAGAAGTAAGGTATAGACAGTTTTTGAAATACGTCGTGGTTTATATTGTCATTGTGTGATAAGTAAACTATCTAATGATTGCTTACTAACCACACTAAAATGTAAATATCACATGAGATACCATTATTTTGCTCATATCTTTGCACTCGAACTATAATATCAATCGTGATTAAATTAAGTAAAATATTTTATTTCTTAATACATCGACTTAGACTTTCGCTTGACAAAATGAAGGATACTTACAATATTAAACTTTTTATTCTTAAAATATATTAAGATTCTGTAAGTTTTGTAATAGATAATTTTGGGAATGGTTTTTTCATGTTATGTTTGACTTCCATATGAAAAATATGTGCAATTCAGTAAATATCTACAAATTTTAAAATTTATATTAAAATTTTGCTTTTAATATTTTTAGCAAAAATATAAAAGTTGTTTCCAAAATTCTCTAGTAAGAGACCTACATACATATATATTTTTAAATAAAATAATTATTGTAGCTTAATAATAACTAGGTAGTGAGATTTACCCACATAATTTTCTTTAAGTCTTATTTGAAATTATAATCTATCCATAAAATCTTATTTTATGAAATTCCTACAAAGTATATATTTTATTTCTGACGTACCACTAAGGAAGAAGTTATATATTTTTAAACCACTCCATACTTTTCTTCTTTTTAAGTGACTACAATATAAAAATACAAGTAAGTACAAGTTGAGTATATTAGTCAAATCTTTTAGCCAAGTATTCATCGACATTTTTGGCCTTAAAATAGTTAAACCTCATCAAATCCATCATGAAAGAATAAATAATCGATAATCGTTTAAACCGTTTAAAAATTCCAAATACCGAGTTTTAAACTACATCATTATTAAATTATGATTGAATGATTTTGTTCTCCGACAGTCTCATTGTAAAATATAATATAATGTATTAGCTTTGATTATGGCATGATTTATGTATACTATAAATTATCTAATACTAATAATGTATCTTGAAATTAGATTTATAAATATTAAATACACCATAAATGGGCGAAGGTAAAGTATACCCCATTGTATATAATTAATAACAATATAATTTATATGTATTAGTGTCAAGAAAGTCATTATAAATAGAGATTTCCAATTGATTGCCTAATTTCAAATATAAATTGGTTTATCCAATTTATAATAATGGTTAGAAAACTATATTATGCCAAATTAGGTTATAAAAGTGAGCAAATTATTAAATTTCCCAAAAATTAAAATTTTTTATTTTTTATTTTTAGTAAAAATATAATAATTTTATTTCTAAAATGTTCTACTCTAGATTTAAAATCCACAGAATTGTATATAGATATGCATATATTTTTTTTTTTAAATATATATATATATATTTTCAAATTAAAAATCGGAGAATTCTAATAGTAGCCAGTTTAATTATATTAGGCTTTTAGGTCTAAGTCAGTTAAATATTACATATAATAAATATTATTTATTAAATATTCATTTCAACCACATTAAAATAATATTATAACTATGTATATTATATAGTTTCAGATTATGAATAGAGCGAATTGTCTATTGATTTAAAAGTGTTGTTTATTTTTGGATATTGAATAGATATACGAAGTACACATTGATTTTCCAATGATGTTTTTATAATTTTCTAGCTTAAACCTAACTTTTTGAGCAAAATATTTTGAGTAAAATTTGAAGTTAAGTAGTATATGGTACTTTCAATGATTTTTTTTTTATCAGTAGTTTAATTAAATATACATACGCCCTACGTTAGTTTCAGACCAACATTTTTTATAAATATGAAAATAACAAATTAAGTTTTCATGCCTACTATATACATATATACAATTTTTGACAAGTTACTGATTTTTTTTTAACTCAATTAAGTTAAGTTAATAGAAAAAATGTTTAAATATTTAAAGTTAATAATTATTTTTTTCTTGACGATTAAGTTAAGTTAAAAGTCAAGTTAAATTTAAAAAAATTGCTTATTAATTTAAGTTAAATTATTTAATTTTTTTACTATGATTCAATATAACATTTGAGATATTCAGATATAATTAATTACCTATCTACTATATTATAAAGATTGGTGATATTTTAGAGTTTAATTTTGTCAAGTTGGATCATGTGGACTTTTTAATTGTAAAAATATAATTGTTAACTAAAACTCTCTCCCGATTTTTCGTTAGAATCTTTTCATTCTGAAACGATGAACTATGTAGGTGTTGATCAACACTAACTATCTAAAAATGTTGACTACAATACTATATAGTAGGTACCTACCTATATATTGGATCATATTTGTGAAATCGTTATTTTAATTTTAACGTTTTAAATTTTATCGTATGGTAATTGTTATGTGTTTGGTCACGTACTCACGTTATGCGTGTCTTTTAAAGGAAAGAAAACGAAACATTTCGTTTTATTCTTGGGTCCCATTCAAAATTGGATGTTTAGCGATTACGGACGTATTATATTGCGAAAAGGTTTAGAGTATATAACTGAACCCTTATTTTCGTCCATTCGCTCGAATTAGCATTATTTGGAAAACGAAAATATATTTTAATATTTATCTAATCTTACATGAGTGACTCTAGGGTATCTCTATATATATATATATATACCATTATACCATAATGATAGTATGATGACATTGGACATTTATTTGAATGTGTTTTAATGAAGTTTCAAAATGGTAAATTATTCGTATATTTTAGAACAGAGATCCGATGTTAAATATCAATTAATTATAAAATGTCCTTCATCAGGTGCGTGACAGTTTCAATTAAAAAGTTCAAGTTATTTTTGTCGTTTAATAATCCAAATATTTAATTCAATATAAAATGAACTTTCGCAGCCCAATTAGCGACTTGAGTCACTGTAATAGTTATGAAAAGTTTGAATATGTATTCGGTGAAATGTATTGCTGCGATTTCATTTCCCCACTTTGTCCACTATTTTATATTTTAAATGTAATTATAAACGATATTTGTTTAAAATATTTATATAATATGATTACCATAAAAATTTAGAAAAAACATTACCGTGTTCACAATATATCGTAGAAAAATATCTTTTCGTAGAAATTAATTATTATATCAGTATAGTTGTTCAGCATTCAGCACAAGAAATTACTAAGTTAATTATTGTTATACCATGCCTATATGATGCAATTCATAAAAAAAAAATCTAGACGGTAAAAAGTAGGTCCATCTTCATTTCCGTCATTGAACCAGATAAAAGGTACATTATTATTATTATTTTAGAAATAATTTTTAACTATAAATTTTATTTTTAATGAAAAAGAATTACCAGCTAGAATAATAGCATTATTTATTTATTGTATTTTATTTTTTGGTCGGGGCTTGCATTTTTTAATTTTTTCAGTATATATCACTTGTTTTTATGTTTAAATAAATAATGCTTTGTATTACATAAACAGATTATATACATAATCAGCAATTACTGTTATTTTTAAACTCATTTAAAATATATACATATATTCATGGACATTTATACTTATATATAATCATTAAAATCATGTGTCGTATAACGTATTATACAAGATATTAAATTAATTCTTTATTGTATAAATATTCTATAATACTATAAACAACTTTCATTTTCTAACAATGATTTTTATTAAATTAATATTGGGTGGATTCAATTTTTACCGTAGGTACTCTAAGAAAATTTGAAATTGGTTGAGTGCGTTTCTCCTAAAAGTTGACTGAGCAAAAATGCATAGATTTTCTTAAATATTAAGAATCGCCATCAAGTATGTGTAAATACTTAATTGAGTTAAATCTTAGTAAATTTATTCCAAGTATGTTGGGAAGCCGATTTTGTAATTTTTAGAGCCTCCAAGAGTTGGTACAAATATCTATTGAAAAAAAAATAATAATAATGATAGTCTTTATTTTACATTAAATTAATCTTAAATTTAAAATTATAAGTTCGGTACTTTTCTCTAAAACTAATAAAATGCAAAGAAATGTGTCTAAAACTCTATTTACGACATTATTATATTTCCTATATTTTTATCGTAAAAAAAATTAATTTTTTTATAGTGCATAAAAAATTATTAAAGATATCTGAAATCAATTTCCTTATATTGATTATATGATTACATGTATTATATCATTTAACGCTGTTTTTTTCAGCTTAGTGGTGTAAAAATACTAGTCTACTTATTAACAAAAACAGTTTCCTCTACATTTATTTATAAAATATTTCCGTAATAATGAGTAGTTTTTCTGTATACTGAAAGAAACTACTGAATAAATGGAAAAAAATACTTCTTTAAAGTAGTGAATAGGACTAATTTGCTATAAAAAAAAGATCCAAAGCTCTTACTTGATTCCTTCTTTTGAAAATATATACAGACGTAAAAATACATATCCTAAAACCAAAATCGCTTCACTAAGAATCTAAAAATAAACTATTTTTAGATTATTATTATTATTACTGATTTTATTCATATTATCAATTAAAACTTCTAAATAACCAATAATAGGGATCACATTTTAAAATATATTTCTGTGTGAATAATTTTAAAATGGAGTATAAGTATCTAAATATCAATAAATATACCTACAATAAAACTAAGTGGTATTGAAAAAATAAAAATTGAATACATTAATTACTGTATATAATAAATAAATAAATAACATATAGTTATACGGAAAATTAAATAGTATTTTTAAACTAACTTACTTAGGTATTTCATTACTTATTGTATTAATATATTATAATATAATAAGATTATTGGCTTTTTATATTATAAAAAGCCAATAATCTTGTGAAAATAAAAATAAAAATATACTTATATATAAAAAAGAAAATGTTCCTGTTGGAGAAAAAAGATTATGGATAACAACTAATTTCGATCACAAAATCTAGGTATATATATTTTTAAATATATATTATTGTTTTATAAGATATATATATTAATTTTTAATATTATAATAATTTAACTTTTTACAATTTATTCTCATAAATATTCAGTAACATTATAACATATAATTTATAATAACCCTACGTATTTGGGGTGAACGATTTTTAGAGTTTGTTATACGTATTTTTAATCAAAATATAAATATAATAATTAATTAATAACAAAACGATAATTAATATTTAAAAACCTAAAATGTAAGTATATTAATTATACTTTGTTTATTAATATTTTAAGAATTCGAATTATAATAATTTCTCCAATGGAAAAGAAAAATATTTAAATTTATATTAATAAATAAATTATAATTTAATATTTTATTTTATTTTAACTTTTAGTTTTAATTTACTTTTTATTTTTATTTTTATTTTTTGTTAACTTTTACTATAGATAAAGTTCTTGAGTTCATTTACTTCAATTATTTTATTTTGTATTTTTTTGATAATTAATTTGATATTTACGGTTTATTTGGATTTGTTGCATTGCCTAATATCAAGTCATGTCTAATATTTTTATTACATATATTTATATAGATATATTGAAAATATTTATACGTAAAGTGTTTTTGAGTATTATAAAATCTGCAAAACTCCTATATATTTTTTAAATCTGAAGTTTTTGTCTCTTTTAATGCATCTATTATATTTGTACTTAAAATATACAATTTTAAGTTATAAAATTTTACAGTGTATTGAATAATATTCCAAATAACTATAATCATTTTTACTTTAGTTTTATTTTAAATATTTTAAATACTTCATAATATTATTTCTGAAATCGGATATCCCGGTATTGAGGTTAAGTATATAAAAAAAATTCTCTAAACATAACTTTAAATACAAGTTAAAAATAGAAAAATGTAAAACCAACTTCAGTGTGTATGCAATAAAATAATAAAAATTTGCCTACTTATACAAAATTCACTGTTCTTCAAAAATATGTTTTAATAAATTTCGAAGAAAAAAATGCATGGTATTAACTATACAGGTGCACATGTTTATATAGTGGCACTTATAATATATTGTGTACCTATATAAAATATCGGTAGTTTTTTTTTCGCGATAAAAGTACTATATGTATCAGACATTTATAAAAGGAAAAGTGAAGTAAAGTAAAGTGGTTTTTCTGTAATATGTACAAGTATAAATATATACTTTAAACTAAAATGATCATAATATTTCAACGATGTACCTAATCTTCGTCACATCCAACGTTATATGAAATATAATAAGAAAAAAAAATTATTATTATTATTATTATGTAGTAGGTAACCGTTGTATTATTTTATAGCTGAAGTTTTATTAAAACTTATTTATACATTTCAAACGTTATTTTAAAACAAGTACCATAATATACTTTGTCAATATAGTATTTGGATACATAATTTCCCTATATAACAATTATATTATATTTATTCATCAATCAATATTTATAAATTAACGTAAATAAATAATTTTTTTAAACAAAAATTATTAGAAAATATATTATTATAGATTGTACTCTTACAATAATTTATAGAAGTTTATATTATATGTAAAGGTTTTGAAATCAAATATGATATTTTTAGTTTGTATATAATATAGAACGCTTAACAAAATAATTTACTAAATATATTAAATGAATACTTAGTTTTTAATATTTCATAATCAATATAAATAATTGGACATGGCATTATTGCATTATTGTTTAACAAAAAAAAAAATAGCTACTATATATTGAATTATATATCATAAATAATATTAACTACCAATGATAAATATGTAATGTTTCTTCCATACGAAGTTGTCTGTTCAATATTACAAAGACTTTATACCACACTGAAATAACACTATACATTTTATAGGAATCATTTTTTTTTACATGTACCTAATACCATACTGATCAAATTTGCTACTAAAAAGTAATTTAATATATAAATATCATTGTAAAACCACTATAGCTCCCTTGCTTCATTCAGAATCAACAATTTTTTTTAATGTTGTTCATCAGTAATATATGAACTACTCAGGCACGTAGCCAAGATTCATTCTACGAGGGGGCCAAATTTTTATTAGCCCTTTTTAGAAAAAAAAAAATTGGTCAGTAGGGGATGGAAGCAGTTTACTCAAGATACTTCATAGGATACTAGTAGATATTATGTTAAATTTAGAAACAATTTTTTCAAATAAAAAAATTTGAAAAATATTTATGAAAAATATATTATATACATATATTATAATAGTAATTTAAATTTTTAAGCTCATACTTTTCGGAAATAGGAGGAGATTACTTGTTGTATTGCCTTCTTGGTTTCGTTTTCCCTTATACGTTTATGTAACGATTGGAGCATAGGTGTGTACAAGAGTGTAGTGCTATTACTGAACCTAAAACTTATTCTCGATTTGTATGTAGTTATACGTACTAAATAAATTCTTAAATTGATTTTACATTTATTTTTAAAATATTTTTTGTGGGCTTTTATCAAAAAAAAAAATCACAATATCCAAGGTTTTCTCATATTCTCCCATCGACAACCTTTAAAAATTTTTCACAGTTTTTTAAAAATTAATTATAGATTTTGACGATACATTTTGAAGTATATAAACTAATATTTCTGATCATTCCTATATTTATGTTACATTATGATGAAAAAAAATGGGTTGCTATATATGTAGTATGTACCTATAAAGAACCAGTTAGAATTTTCACCGAAATCCTGTATAAACCAATATATCTGGGAAAATTAAAATAATAAGAAATAAACATTACTGTAAAATCACTAGTTCCTTCAAACCTCTCGGAATCAAAAAAGTTACATATTTGTAATAAATTATTACTATCGACTAATTTAACTTATTATTACTAATAACAAATGAGTTATATAATATATTTGTAATGTATATTTGCGATGTATGCAAATGTAGGTTAGGTACATAATATAAATAACATCTATAGGTAATGTAAAAGGCCTAAGAGGACACTTCTCACCAGGTTTTTAAGGAATTTTGTTTAGGCAATTTTTATGAAATTTTAAGAAAAATGAAAATTCAACAATTTAAAAAAATAGTCATGTGTCAGTGCCATTTTTTATTGTTGTATGACGAAATTTGTTAATCATTCACGGCTCTATAACTACAACTTTCCTTCACTAAATATGAAAAATGAGAATATTTAATTCGCTAGAGCGTGGTTTTTTTTTTCAATATATTTTTTTTTGAAAGCCTAAAATCCGTGATTAAAAATCGTGAAATTTTAAAATTGAAAAAAAAAATTGTTTACCTAAAAAAATTCCACGCTATAATATAGATAGTATTTTCATTTTTCATATTTTGTATAAATTTCGACTCTGTGATTACTAAGAGAGAAGTTGTAGTTATAGAGCGTGAACGTATTTTAATACTGCTAAAATGGATGTGTATAATTCTCTTAAAAAACTGAGTAGGCCAACTCGTGGCTATTGATTTTTCTAAGGGGGCACATCCCCCTCAGGCCCCCTAGTGGCTACGTGTTTGGAACTACCTCAAAACAACTCTAATTATAATTTAATGTTACTGGTTAAATACGCTCAAAAACAGGTGAAAATCGTGTTAATTAGTTTTACATTATAATACACAATTTCAAAAAATATATAAATAGATGATTACATAATATATATAAAAAAATAGTTACAATAAAATGGTGTTCGCTCATAAAATGTATTAAATTTTTTAATAATTATTATTATAATATTTCAAATTAAATATAATTTTTTTAATAACCATCTACTACATTGCAAGTGTTGGAATATTTATTGGAAGTGTTCGGTTCTGGTTTTATAAAAATAATATTCAAGTTTGTTTCCAGTGCTGGTATTAAAAATACTGAACTAAATTTTCTAGTTCGAGTTATCGTTAATTCAGTTTTTAAAATATGTTCTATTTTTTACTAAATATGAACTAAAAATTAAATTATAATATTAAATAAGGTAGGTTAAATAAAGGAATAATTGTAAAAAGGTTTACAGGTTCAATTAGAGGTTCTTCAAATAATTTGATTTAGTAATTTATTTATAGAAAAAATTAACAATTATAACTTATAATTAAATAAAAATATAACACGAGAATTGAGTGTCATGACTCGTGTCAGTTCTTAGTGCCAATAACTGAGTGGACGAGTGATAATAAGAATCTAAGAGAAAATAATAATTTTGTCTGTAAAAAATAGTAAAAACATGGTTTGTATAAATCCATTTATTATTTATACTTTATAAATAATTTACTATAACTAGAATATTATAAACTAAACTAAATATCTACTAAATATTAAAAATCATTTGTTTATTTTTAGTCATTTAGTTTTTTGACATTTAATATTTCTATGTAAAATTTCCTTGTAAATCTAAAAATTTGAAAATATACATTAAAGTATAAAGTTTAAAGTATAAAATGGAAGCCAATTTATTTGTGAAAACTGGTTATTTTTATTCTGCTCCAAATTCTGCTGTATTGATAATATAGTTTTTGTGAAAACCAGGATAGCGAACCCTAAAAAAAAATAAAAAGTATTACCTCCATTTTTAACTTTATATTATTGAAAATACTGTGGAAGTTAGTCGATACATTTATTATTATATATATTTTTTGCAATATTTGTCTAAGCTTTATCTTGTCTTGTCTTGTTTTATATTTCCCGTAGTTTTTTTTTTTTTTTTTTACTTAATATTAACGATAGAGTTTATGTTGTCGTGTTATAACAAATTAATATATTTATTGTCCTATAGCAGTTTTGGTTGATAATCAAACTATTAACAATTTTTTGAATTGCGATGATATGAACATAATAGGTACTAAACTATCATTTATGAAATTAAATGTACAAAATGTATATTTATAATTTATAAACTATAAAGAAACACTATGATCATACGGACTCGATCTATTATTTTGCCGTTTTGACTAAATATAAATATAAATTTATAATAAATAATAAATTTTTGTTTCTGATTCTAATTCCAATTATTTACCGAGAGATGTATAAAAAAATTAAATTATAAGAATATCTTATATAGATCATATTTGAGGAACCGCAAGTACTCTTGCATAATTTGCTTAGAAATGATCAAAATTTTCTCTTTTTTATACGAATATATAACTATCTGGTACTATCAACATCAACACATAGGTAACTATTGTCCATTATAAATTAATAGAGAAAATATTGATTAATAATTATCACTTGAAAAAATATCGTATTTAATTTAAAATATCATTGGAGTCTAAAATATCTCATTGAAAGTGTTACATTTCACATTGTATATTACATGGAAAAACATCAATTATATTTTAGATTCTGAGCGTAGCGAGGAAGCTTATGGTTTTACAATGATGTTTATTTTTTATTTTTTTTTATTTTTCTGTAAACACTTTTTCTACCAGAAGGAGAGCTCCGATCTTTACACTCATACCCGGTTTCCGTAGCAAATTGCATCTAGATGGTATTTTTAAGAGGTCATTTTTCGATTTTCATAATAGTTTTTTAATGCGTAAGCAAAAACTACCAAAAAATTACGAAAAATACGATTTTGTAAAATCGAGAATTTTAATTTCGTCGTAATTTCGA